>CM026396.1:6867328-7004219 GCA_014843695.1 Archivesica marissinica
TATGGATATGATAGTTTATACAATTTATTTTAGCTCGATTGCGAAACAAGTTCTTACATAACAGTGCTGTCATAAAAAAGGGACACTTGCATACACCACAACATCGGGTTTGTTGACCATGACTATGACATCGAGTTACATAAATAATGTACAATATACATGCATTAACTCTTGGATTCTTTTATCATGTTTGCATTATCTCACGTGGTGCACTTCCTGGGAACATTGTGCAAAATAGTATATTACTTTGGGAAAAGTCACAGATTTAATATATTGTGTGTTTTACGTTTATTTATCGTCGCTACCGATTGCCCATATGAGCGACGCCTCCTGAAGAGATAAGTCATTTTAGGTTTTTGGAGGATAGTGCAATGATACAGACCCATTCCAGAGTCTCCTCTGGTTCTTTTACGTGCACGGTGTACAGCACCGACACGAGACCTCGGTGTAATGTCCCACCTGAAAGACTGTTAATTGTATTAGGGTCGGACGGGGGATCGAACCTGCGATCCCTGGATTACCAGTCCAGCGTGTTACCACTGGACTACAGATCCGTCTGTATTTAATATATTCAATCTTGTATGCATTATATAGCAATTGTATGGGGTATGTACTACCTTAAGTATGTTTGTTATTGATTGGTTTATACATGTACTACTTGTTGTTCAGAATTTGTGGCCCAACCCATTTGCTTTTGCTCTTATTATATATGTCTTTGAATTTATTATGTACATGTATATAGCAATAAAATATGATTAAACATGTACTACCTTAACATTGGATTTTCGCGGATTAGCACGTGCATTTCGTGATTAGTTAGTATTCAATGTTCCCGCACTTAACAACGATTGCGGAGTAAGTTCTAACACTTTATATTAATCACTCTCGTTGGCGCGGATGAACGCGTATATGTGGTCATTCGTGTGAGAGGAAACCGGAGTACCCGGAGAAAACCCACCTGTCCTATCTGGCCATTACCGTACCATCTCACATACTTCACGGCCCGAGGATCGAACCCGGGTTGCATTTGGAGTCAAAATATTAGTAGGCCTATATGAAAGGATTGGTTCATTTTCGAGTTTAATAATTTTGAAGATTTCTTGGTTTTTACAGGTTGTGTGGGAATGACAATTAATTAAAGAATATGTTCTCTATCACAGCTTTTGTGTGGGATCTACATTACATAATAGTTTAGCGATTGGTTACTATGTTCAGTTTTATAATTTGGTGTTCAGTTTGTGTTAGTACCGTGTCAGTTTCAGAATTCAACACAAGTACAGTACTTTACAGTCCAAGACAAATAGCAGATACGTTTACAGGCATCACTTGAAATATGAACTCGATATGTTCTGCCAAATAAATAAAGTCGCCATCCTATTCTGTCTGTGTCTTTGCTAGATTATATTAGAGTATAATTGTTTTACTCTCGAATATATGAGAGAGAGAGAGAGGGTGGAGAGGGAGAGAGATAAAGTGTGAGTGAGTGAGTGAGTGAGTGAGTGAGTGAGTGAGAGAGAGTGAGAGAGACTGAGAGTGAGTGTGTGTTTCAGTGTGTGTTGTACGGTTATTTATCGTTGCTACCGGTTGCCCATATGAGCGACACCTCTTGAAGAGAGTAGTCATTTTAGATTGTTTGAGGATAGTGCAATGATACAGACAGAGACCCATCCCAGAGTCTCCTCTGGTTCTTTTACGTACACGGTGTAAAGCAACGATACGATACCTCCGTTTAAAGTCACAGCTGAAATACTGACTGTTAATTGTATTAGGGTCACATGGGGGATCGAATCTGCGACCCCTGGATTACCTTTCGAACGTGTTAACCACGGGACTACAGATCCGTCTGTTTTCAGCGTTTAATTACGCCATTTATATTCTGTAGTGTTCAAATCTTTTCTATGTGGATGGCCATCCACTAATATTGTTAGAACTTGTGGCCCAGCCCATTTGCTAATGATCTATTTGTAATATACAGTCTACATCCGTTATATCGAATTCCGTCGGACCGAACAAAATACTTCGACATAACCGAAGATTGACCTATCGAAATTTGATATAGCAAGTTATATGTAAATGCTAGTTTCTAAAACGGAACTTTGATCCGACTTCGAGATAACCGTATAATTCGACATAACCGACTTTGACATACAGATATAGACTGTGCATGTATGTTTAGCAATACAATATTATCAAATCAAATGTACCATCTCAAAAGTAATACTTATTTACAGGGTATATATGTTTGTATGCTGCCTGTATCCATCACACTGTTACGATACATATATAATCCATCCACCCATTAGGCCTACTTAAGAGATGGCCACGGACGGACAATTTCGTGATGTTTTGATCAATCAAAGGTCAATAAACTGTATTGATTTATTGGGTTCATCTGGCTGGTACTTGGTTATGCTCACATACGGATATATAGTCCAGTGGTAACACGCTGGACTTGTAATCCAGGGATCGCAGGTTCGATCCCCCGTCTGACCCTAATAAAATTAACAGTCTTTCAGATGGGACGTTACACCGAGGTCTCGTGTCGGTGCTTTACACCGTGCACGTAAAAGAACCAGATGAGATTCTGGAATGGGTCTCTGTCTGTATCATTGCACTATCCTCCAAAATCTAAAATAAATAATCTCTTCAGGAGGCGTCGCTCATATGGGCAACCGGTAGCGACGATAAATAAACGTAAAACACATTGGTTATGGTCGAGTGTTAGTTTGTATGTAGCCTGGGAACCCGTCGATATAGTTTGCCTGGTCAGTTAAATAAAATTTTAATATATTTTAACACTTAGACTATTAATTGGGCCGTATTGAGTTTCTGATCATATCAACATTTTGCTAGAAGTTAAAAAGTGTAAAATTGACAGACTGGCACCCAGGCTAGTTTGTACGTTATCGTTTGTTGTTGATGACTTCGGCTTGAAGATAGGGCCTCCTAGCCTGGGAACAGGAGTCGATATACTTTGCCTGGTCAGTCAAATAAATATATTTTAACACCGATACTATTAATTGGGCCGTATTGAGTTTTCTGATAGTCATTGTGCCAGAAGATAAAAATGGACAGACTGGAACCCAGGCTAAGGGCCCCCGAGTAGGTTCGATCCCCCGTCTGACCCTAATAAAATGAACAGTCTTTCAGATGGGACGTTAAACCGAGGTCTCGTGTCGGTGCTTTACACCGTGCACGTAAAAGAACCAGAGAAGACTCTGGAATGGGTCTCTGTCTGTATCATTGCACTATCCTCCACAATCTAAAATGACTAATCTCTTCAGGAGGCGTCGCTCATATGGACAACCGGTAGCGACGATAAATAAACGTAAAACACACACATACTTCAAATAACGTGCGCCCCTGTCTGTAGGTTCGAATTCCACCCGGGTACCTTCCTCCAGCAATATTAGTTGGAGAGCCTCAACATCGTCTAATCTGTTTTCGGGACTTTAAACCAAAACAAAAATATAAGTGATTACACCTACCAGTCGTATGGAATACGTGGTACCCCCATGGTCGAGTGGTTACACCCACCAGTCATACGTGGTACCACCATGGTCGAGTGGTTACACCCACCAGTCGTATGGAATACGTGGTACCCCCATGGTCGAGTGGTTACACCCACCAGTCATACGTGGTACCACCATGGTCGAGTGGTTACACCCACCAGTCTTATGGAATACGTGGTACCACCATGGTCGAGTGGCTACACCCACCAGTCATATGTGGTACGACCATGGTCGAGTGGTTACACCCACCAGTCATACGTGGTACCGCCATGGTCGAGTGGTTACACCCACCAGTCATATGGAATACGTGGTACCCCCATGGTCGAGTGGTTACACCCACCAGTCGTATGGAATACGTCGTACCGCCATGGTCGAGTGGTTACACCCACCAGTCATATGGAATACGTGGTACCCCCATGGTCGAGTGGTTACACCCACCAGTCATATGGAATACGTGGTACCCCCATGGTCGAGTGGCTACACCCACCAGTCATACGTGGTACCCCCATGGTCGAGTGGTTACACCCACCAGTCATACGCGGTACCCCCATGGTCGAGTGGTTACACCCACCAGTCGTATGGAATACGTCGTACCGCCATGGTCGAGTGGTTACACCCACCAGTCATATGGAATACGTGGTACCCCCATGGTCGAGTGGTTACACCCACCAGTCATATGGAATACGTGGTACCCCCATGGTCGAGTGGTTACACCCACCAGTCATATGGAATACGTGGTACCCCCATGGTCGAGTGGTTACACCCACCAGTCATATGGAATACGTGGTACCCCCATGGTCGAGTGGCTACACCCACCTGTCATACGTGGTACGACCATGGTCGAGTGGCTACACCCACCAGTCATACGTGGTACCACCAGTCATACGTGGTACCACCATGGTCGAGTGGCTACACCCACCAGTCATACGTGGTACCACCATAGTCGAGTGGTTACACCCACCAGTCATACGTGGTACCACCATAGTAGAGTGGTTACACCCACCAGTCGTATGGAATACCTGGTACCCCCATGGTCGAGTGGTTACACCCACCAGACATATGGAATACATGGTCGAGTGGTTACACCCACCAGTCATATGGAATACGTGGTACCCCCATGGTCCAGTGGTTACACCCACCAGTCATACGTGGTACCCCCATGGTCAAGTGGTTACACCCACCAGTCATATGGAATACGTGGTACCCCCATGGTCGAGTGGTTACACCCACCACCAGTCGTATGGAATACGTCGTACCGCCATGGTCGAGTGGTTACACCCACCAGTCATATGGAATAGGTGGTACCACCATGGTCGAGTGGCTACACCCACCAGTCATATGAAATACGTGGTACCCCCATCGTCGAGTGGTTACACCCACCAGTCATATGGAATAGGTGGTACCACCATGGTCGAGTGGCTACACCCACCAGTCATATGTGGTACCCCCATGGTCGGGTGGCTACACCCACCAGTCATAAGTCCGGCATGGCTGGCCCTTTCAATAGGGGCGACACTATAATAAACTTGTTTAACGTTTCATTTGCATACCTATGAAAATTAATTGGATGTTGGTGCTTTTTTCGCCTAAATTATACATTACCTCTATCCAGTCTGTCGATTTGTCATTTCTGGCAAAATGACAGATATCATCAGAAACTCAATACGACCCAATTAATGGTCTCGGTGTGGTGGTTCTACTCGGGTGCCCGCCTGTCTATACGAGATAGGGGTCGCTGCAAATGTATAATTTACGCCCAAAAAAAACACCAACATAAGATTTAATTCTATCTATCTTCCGTTAATGTCGAACCCCTCGCGGGGACGTAGACATGTTGCGCGTCAAAAACCTCAAAGAAGTTAAAAGTATGAGTAGTTAAAAACATAATTTAAGAAAGTAATGAAAATAAATTGTGGTAAAAGTTTAAAAGCAGCTGCGCAGAACAACTAGGGACTGGCATGATCAATATGGCAAACTGCCGTATTGAATTGCTCTATGGTAGGGAGATGGACAATGTCAGGAGGGTGATGGTTCCAATGGTAGATTGTTCTTGGAAAAAATGAAAACTTGTAGTAGTCTGTAGTTGCTGTAATTAACATATAGCTTAAGGAATGGCAATGGCGAGCAGGACGGGAGAGGGGAATTAGGTAATTTTCAATGGGAATAGCAACAAGATCATTATGAATTTTATACATAAGGGATAACCTATTGTCAATACGCCGTTGATCTAGTCTGCGTAGATTTAGGGAATGTAGCATGTCTATAACACTAGAGGTACGATAGAAGTCAGCCTTTTACCAGAAGTAAATTAGTGAAAAATCGACATACTGACACAAAGGCTAATTACATGTACCTGTATATGTTGTGATACAAAGAGTGGTAAGGAGAAAATACCTTCATTTATTCATATAAAACTCGGTGCATCTATCCATTCCCTGCTCTAAACACCGTCTAATTTCCTAGGTAGTACCAAATGAAGCAATAATCGTTAAACATATAAATCTACAAACATTAACAACACAACTATAAATCTACAAACATTAACAACACAACTATAAATCTACAAACATTAACAACACAACTATAAATCTACAAACATTAACAACACAACTATAAATCTACAAACAACAGAAAAATACAACTCAAGACCTTACTACATGAAGCAAAGTATTCAATTTCTTTCACAGCATGGTTTATCATAGAAAGATTACTACTTGAACTGGGTTCCAGTCTGTCGATTTTTAACTTCTGGCAAAATGATATTATCAGAAACTCAATACGGCACAATTAATAGTCTCGGTATTTAAATATATTTATTTGACTGACCAGGCAAGATATATCGACTCCTGTTCCCAGGCTACTTGAACAGCACAATTTTGGACAGTCAAACCTGTGTTAGCGGTCACCTCTATTAAGCAGCCAACCTGCATTAAGCAGCCAGTTTTCAGATTCCCAATATGCTTTGTATATATTTTACCTCTGTTAAGCAGCAACCTGTGCTAAGCAGCCACTTTCTGCGAGTACCTTGGCTGGCTGCTTAAGACAGGTTGGACTGTACTTTTTAAAGCGATATTCCTGCTCAAACCGAGTCACAACATCTATAAAAAGTTGTTTTCGATAAGTCTTTCAGATGGGACTATAAACCGAGGTCTCGTGTCGGTGCTTTACACCATGCACTAAAAGAACCAGAGGACACTCTGGAATGGGTCTCTGTCTGTATCATTGTACTATCCTCCAAAAATCTAAAATGACTAATCTCTTCATGCGTTGCTCATATGGGAAACCGGTAGCGATGATAAATAAACGTAAAACGCAGACTCACACACATATATCCGTGGCATAGTGGTTACGGTGCCCGCCTACAGAACGTGAGGTGGAAGGTTCTATCTCACCAGGGGTTCTTTATGGTTTTTGATATGGCTGGTTGGTGAGCAGCCAGCTAGTTAAATAATGGTTACTGATTGCATACCAGCCTGGCGTCTGGCATACAAGCATAGGATTCGGGAAGTACTGATGTTCATAAAAAAAAGAGGTGTCTCATACGTCAGAAATGGCTGGCCCTTTAAATAGGGGTGACACTATAATAAACAAACACTTTACTTTACTGTTATAGTACTTGAACATTGCTGAAAAATATATAATATATTGACTGGGATGGTCTTTTTTGTTTTGCTCTGTAACAAATTCTGAAAACATGTAGCAATGAAACGGATGTGTTTAAATCGACACTACATCGGTGAAAATGCAAATTTTTACAGAATTTATTTTCCTATTATATGGTATTTGTTTCTAAATATTTGCCTAAAAAATTGAGTATTTCAACGAATGAACAAACGTATGCGTGGTTTGTTGACATAACAAAATAATGTAAATAACAACAACAACAATAATTTATTGCATAAAACATAGTCATATGCTTATAGCAAATAAATGACAAGCAAATAGGGTGGACATCCATGCGTAATACAATGTGTGTATCCTGAATAACACGATATTTACCGTTATATCTCACATTTGTGCCTATGCATATTTATTTGTAGACTATGTTATATGTTTTTACGCCTGCATCAGCACCATATCGGGCTATATCGCCGGCGGGCAGTTTACTTAACAACACCTTTCCTGGGCAGGCTCCAGTCCAGTACTTGGGTGCACCAACCTCCGCACCAACCTCCGTAAAAAACTTTTTCATATAAATGAGACGAGGCCTGAGCGGGGCTCATACCCGTGACCATCAGTGATGATAGGTTACAGTGGTATACAAGTCAGCGACCGTAACCACTCGACCACGGAGGCGGACTATTTGTAGACTAATGTTAGCTAAAGTATCTCTAAACGACATTATCTCGCGTTTAGTATTGACTCCAATGACAAAAAAACGTCAATCCAGGAGCAGGGATGACCGTTATATGAAATCCTACTTTCAATTTTGAAAGTTCATAGATCACAACTACATTGTTTATTGATTCAATGTTAGTGTTCGGCTGTATTCGGAAGAATAGTAGCAATGCATGTATACGATTTATTGCGATGTAATGTCGCTTTAAATGTTATAGTATTTGAATGTGCTTCATCTTGTGCAAAGTCGAATGTATTCCGAAGAATTCTTAGTAGCAATGCATTTATACGTTTTATTGCGATGTAATGTCGCTTTAACTGTTATAGTATTTGAATGTTCTTCATCTTGTGCAAAGTCGAATGTATTCCGAAGAATTCTTGGTAGCAATGGATTTATACGTTTTATTGCGATGTAATGTCGCTTTAACTGTTATAGTATTTGACTGTGCTTCATCTTGTGCAAAGTCGAATGTATTCGGAAGAATTCTTAGTAGCAATACATTTATATGTTAAAAAAAAGCATTGTATTTGCTTTTTGCGATGTAATGTCGCTTTAAAACACTTATCACAATCAATAAATGTTAAACTATGAAGGCAGCAAATTTTGAGACAAAAAAATAAAACAATTTTGAGGTAAAGACATTATAAGTATCAATTTCATCTAGTTTACAACGTTTGCGAAAAGCTTTTAACAACTTATATTAATCACTCTTGGTGTGGACAATAGAGAACACTAGGTTACTGTCTCAGAAATTTTAATTTATTAGGCAAGGTTGGAGATTATTTCGCAACCCTTTCCTTCATAGAGATTTAGGTTAATATACTATTATATCTCCATACATGCTGGGTAAAACAAATAGTTAAAATAATTGTAGCAGACAATTCATTCATGTGTTTTTCTTATTTGTAATTAAAAACTATCCTGGAATTTCATTAGAATTACTAGTATGTCATTATAACACAATTCTAATGAAATTTCATGACATACTTGACTGTTATTTTAAGTGCCAGAGGCGTGCAGAGTTATATTGCAGAACTGTTGGTGTGGAATGTCGACACCTATACACTTCTTAATGTCTCTTTTTGCAGTTTCTTTGCCCAGTCATACAAATAATACTATAAATTATAATCGTTGAGTTTGTAGCATATATCAATGATAACAGACACTTTGTACCAGTCTGTGTCGACGAGTTTGTATCATATACCAATGATAACAGACACATTGCACAAGTCATTATAGAGTTTGTATCATATACCAATGAAAACAAGACACTTTGTACCAGTCATTATAGAGTTTGTATCATATATCAATGATAACAGACACTTTGTACCAGTCATTATAGAGTTTGTATCATATATCAATGATAACACACACTTTGTACCAGTCATTATAGAGTTTGTATCATATATCAATGATAATGAACACTTTGTACCAGTCATTATAGAGTTTGTATCATATATCAATGATAACAGACACTTTGCCCAAGTCATTATAGAGTTTGTATCATATACCAATGATAACAGACACTTTGCACAAGTCATTATAGAGTTTGTATCATATACCAATGATAACAGACACTTTGTACCAGTCATTATAGAGTTTGTATCATATATCAATGATAACAGACACTTTGCCCAAGTCATTATAGAGTTTGTATCATATATCAATGATAAGACACTTTGCACAAGTCATTATAGAGTTTGTATCATATATCAATGATAACAGACACTTTGCACAGTCATTATAGAGTTTGTATCATATATCAATGATAAGACACTTTGCACAAGTCATTATAGAGTTTGTATCATATATCAATGATAACAGACACTTTGCACAAGTCATTATAGAGTTTGTATCATATATCAATGATAACAAGACACTTTGTACCAGTCATTATAGAGTTTGTATCATATATCAATGATAACAGACACTTTGTACAAGTCATTATAGAGTTTGTATCATATATCAATGATAACAAGACACTTTGTACCAGTCATTATAGAGTTTGTATCATATATCAATGATAATGAACACTTTGTACCAGTCATTATAGAGTTTGTATCATATATCAATGATAACAGACACTTTGTACCAGTCATTATAGAGTTTGTATCATATATCAATGATAACAAGACACTTTGTACCAGTCATTATAGAGTTTGTATCATATATCAATGATAACAGACACTTTGTACCAGTCATTATAGAGTTTGTATCATATATCAATGATAACAGACACTTTGTACCAGTCATTATAGAGTTTGTATCATATATCAATGATAAGAACACTTTGTACCAGTCATTATAGAGTTTGTATCATATATCAATGATAATGAACACTTTGCACAAGTCATTATAGAGTTTGTATCATATACCAATGATAACAGACACTTTGTACCAGTCATTATAGAGTTTGTATCATATATCAATGATAACAGACACTTTGCACCAGTCATTATAGAGTTTGTATCATATATCAATGATAATGAACACTTTGTACCAGTCATTATAGAGTTTGTATCATATATCAATGATAATGAACACTTTGTACCAGTCATTATAGAGTTTGTATCATATATCAATGATAACAGACACTTTGTACCAGTCATTATAGAGTTTGTATCATATATCAATGATAACAGACACTTTGCACAGTCATTTAGAGTTTGTATCATATATCAATGATAATGAACACTTTGTACGTTTGGTTTGTTTTTTGTTGAACACTTTGTACCAGTAATTATAGAGTTTGTATCATATATCAATGATAATGAACACTTTGTACCAGTCATTATAGAGTTTGTATCAAATATCAATGATAACAAGACACTTTGCACAAGTCATTATAGAGTTTGTATCATATATCAATGATAACAGACACTTTGCACAAGTCATTATAGAGTTTGTATCATATATCAATGATAACAGACACTTTGTACCAGTCATTATAGAGTTTGTATCATATACCAATGATAACAGACACTTTGTACAAGTCATTATAGAGTTTGTATCATATATCAATGATAACAAGACACTTTGTACCAGTCATTATAGAGTTTGTCTCATATATCAATGATAACAAGACACTTTGTACCAGTCATTATAGAGTTTGTATCATATACCAATGATGACAGACACTTTGTACCAGTCATTATAGAGTTTGTATCATATATCAATGATAACAGACACTTTGCACCAGTCATTATAGAGTTTGTATCATATATCAATGATAATGGACACTTTGCACAAGTCATTATAGAGTTTGTATCATATATCAATGATAATGAACACTTTGTACAAGTCATTATAGAGTTTGTATCATATATCAATGATAACAAACACTTTGCACAAGTCATTATAGAGTTTGTATCATATATTAATGATAATGAACACTTTGCACAAGTCATTATAGAGTTTGTCTCATATATCAATGATAACAGACACTTTGCACCAGTCATTATAGAGTTTGTATCATATATCAATGATAATGAACACTTTGTACAAGTCATTATAGAGTTTGTATCATATATCAATGATAACAGACACTTTGCACCAGTCATTATAGAGTTTGTCTCATATATCAATGCTAACAGACACTTTGCACCAGTCATTATAGAGTTTGTATCATATATCAATGATAACAAGACACTTTGCACAAGTCATTATAGAGTTTGTATCATACCAATGATAACAGACACTTTGCACAAGTCATTTTAGAGTTTGTATCATATACCAATGATAACAGACACTTTGCACAAGTCATTATAGAGTTTGTATCATATATCAATGATAACAGACACTTTGCACAAGTCATTATAGAGTTTGTATCATATATCAATGATAACAGACACTTTGCACAAGTCATTATAAAGTTTGTATCATATATCAATGATAACAAGACACTTTGTACCAGTCATTATAGAGTTTGTATCATATATCAATGATAACAAGACACTTTGTACCAGTCATTATAGAGTTTTTATCATATATCAATGATAACAAGACACTTTGTACCAGTCATTATAGAGTTTGTATCATATATCAATGATAACAGACACTTTGTACCAGTCATTATAGAGTTTGTATCATATATCAATGATAACAGACACTTTGTACAAGTCATTATAGAGTTTGTATCATATACCAATGATAACAGACACTTTGTACAAGTCATTATAGAGTTTGTATCATATATCAATGATAACAGACACTTTGTACCAGTCATTATAGAGATTGTATCATATACCAATGATAACAGACACTTTGTACAAGTCATTATAGAGTTTGTATCATATATCAATGATAACAGACACTTTGCACAAGTCATTATAGAGTTTGTATCATATACCAATGATAACAAGACACTTTGTACCAGTCATTATAGAGTTTGTATCATATACCAATGATAACAGACACTTTGTACAAGTCATTATAGAGTTTGTATCATATACCAATGATAACAGACACTTTGCACAAGTCATTATTGAGTTTGTATCATATATCAATGATAACAGACACTTTGCACCAGTCATTATAGAGTTTGTATCATATATCAATGATAACAGACACTTTGTACCAGTCATTATAGAGTTTGTATCATATATCAATGATAACAGACACTTTGCACAAGTCATTATAGAGTTTGTATCATATATCAATGATAACAGACACTTTGCACAAGTCATTATAGAGTTTGTATCATATACCAATGATAACAGACACTTTGCACAAGTCATTATAGAGTTTGTATCATATATCAATGATAACAGACACTTTGCACCAGTCATTATAGAGTTTGTATCATATATCAATGATAACAGACACTTTGTACCAGTCATTATAGAGTTTGTATCATATATCAATGATAACAGACACTTTGCACAAGTCATTATAGAGTTTGTATCATATACCAATGATAACAGACACTTTGTACAAGTCATTATAGAGTTTGTATCATATATCAATGATAATGAACACTTTGTACCAGTCATTATAGAGTTTGTATCATATATCAATGATAACAGACACTTTGTACCAGTCATTATAGAGTTTGTATCATATATCAATGATAACAAGACACTTTGTACCAGTCATTATAGAGTTTGTATCATATATCAATGATAACAGACACTTTGTACCAGTCATTATAGAGTTTGTATCATATATCAATGATAACAAGACACTTTGTACCAGTCATTATAGAGTTTGTCTCATATATCAATGATAATGAACACTTTGTACCAGTCATTATAGAGATTGTATCATATATCAATGATAATGAACACTTTGCACAAGTCATTATAGAGTTTGTATCATATACCAATGATAACAGACACTTCGTACCAGTCATTATAGAGTTTGTATCATATATCAATGATAACAGACACTTTGCACCAGTCATTATAGAGTTTGTATCATATATCAATGATAATGAACACTTTGTACCAGTCATTATAGAGTTTGTATCATATATCAATGATAATGAACACTTTGTACCAGTCATTATAGAGTTTGTATCATATATCAATGATAATGAACACTTTGTACCCGTCATTATAGAGTTTGTATCATATATCAATGATAACAAGACACTTTGCACAAGTCATTATATATGGTCCGCCTCCGTGGTCGAGTGGTTAAGGTCGTTGACTTGTATACCACTGTAACCTATCATCACTGATGGTTACGGGTTCGAGCCCCGCTCAGGCCGTGTCTCATTTATATGAAAAAGTTGGCAGTTTCTTACGGAGGTTGGTGCACCCAAGTACTGGTTAACTGCTGGAGCCTGCCCAGGAAAGGTGTTGCTAGGTAAACTGCCCGCCGGCGATATAGCCCGAAATGGTGCTGATGCAGGCGTAAAACCCAAAATATAACATATATAACAAGTCATTATAGAGTTTGTATCATATACCAATGATAACAGACACTTTGCACAAGTCATTATAGAGTGTGTATCATATATCAATGATAACAGACACTTTGCACAAGTCATTATAGAGTTTGTATCATATATCAATGATAATGAACACTTTGTACAAGTCATTATAGAGTTTGTATCATATATCAATGATAACAGACACTTTGCACAAGTCATTATAGAGTTTGTATCATATATTAATGATAATGAACACTTTGCACAAGTCATTATAGAGTTTGTCTCATATATCAATGATAACAGACACTTTGCACCAGTAATTATAGAGTTTGTATCATATATCAATGATAATGAACACTTTGTACAAGTCATTATAGAGTTTGTATCATATATCAATGATAATGAACACTTTGTATAAGTCATTATAGAGTTTGTATCATATATTAATGATAATGAACACTTTGCACAAGTCATTATAGAGTTTGTCTCATATATCAATGATAACAGACACTTTGCACCAGTCATTATAGAGTTTGTCTCATATATCAATGATAATGAACACTTTGTACAAGTCATTATAAAGTTTGTATCATATATCAATGATAACAGACACTTTGCACCAGTCATTATAGAGTTTGTCTCATATATCAATGCTAACAGACACTTTGCACCAGTCATTATAGAGTTTGTATCATATATCAATGATAACAAGACACTTTGCACAAGTCATTATAGAGTTTGTATCATATACCAATGATAACAGACACTTTGCACCAGTCATTATAGAGTTTGTATCATATATCAATGATAACAGACACTTTGCACAAGTCATTATAGAGTTTGTATCATATACCAATGATAACTGACACTTTGTACCAGTCATTATAGAGTTTGTATCATATATCAATGATAACAGACACTTTGCACAAGTCATTATAGAGTTTGTATCATATATCAATGATAACAAGACACTTTGTACCAGTCATTATAGAGTTTGTATCATATATCAATGATAACAAGACACTTTGTACCAGTCATTATAGAGTTTGTATCATATATCAATGATAACGAACACTTTGTACAAGTCATTATAGAGTTTGTATCATATATCAATGATAATGAACACTTTGTACAAGTCATTATAGAGTTTGTATCATATCAATGATAACAGACACTTTGCAAGTCATTATAGAGTTTGTATCATATCAATGATAACAAACACTTTGTACAAGTCATTATAGAGTTTGTATCATATATCAATGATAACAGACACTTTGCACAGTCATTATAGAGTTTGTATCATATATCAATGATAACAGACACTTTGCACCAGTCATTATAGAGTTTGTATCATATATCAATGATAACAGACACTTTGTACAGTCATTATAGAGTTTGTATCATACATGATAACAGACACTTTGCACAAGTCATTATAGAGTTTGTATCATATACCAATGATAACAGACACTTTGCACAAGTCATTATAGAGTTTGTATCATATATCAATGATAACAGACACTTTGCACAGTCATTATAGAGTTTGTATCATATATCAATGATAACAGACACTTTGTACCAGTCATTATAGAGTTTGTATCATATATCAATGATAACAGACACTTTGCACAAGTCATTATAGAGTTTGTATCATATATCAATGATAACAAGACACTTTGTACCAGTCATTATAGAGTTTTTATCATATATCAATGATAACAAGACACTTTGTACCAGTCATTATAGAGTTTGTATCATATATCAATGATAATGAACACTTTGTACAGTCATTATAGAGTTTGTATCATATATCAATGATAAACACTTTGAACACTTTGCACAAGTCATTATAGAGTTTGTATCATATACCAATGATAACAGACACTTTGCACCAGTCATTATAGAGTTTGTATCATATATCAATGATAACAGACACTTTGCACAAGTCATTATAGAGTTTGTATCATATATCAATGATAACTGACACTTTGTACCAGTCATTATAGAGTTTGTATCATATATCAATGATAACAGACACTTTGCACAAGTCATTATAGAGTTTGTATCATATATCAATGATAACAAGACACTTTGTACCAGTCATTATAGAGTTTGTATCATATACCAATGATAACAGACACTTTGCACAAGTCATTTTAGAGTTTGTATCATATACCAATGATAACAGACACTTTGCACCAGTCATTATAGAGTTTGTATCATATATCAATGATAACAGACACTTTGCACAAGTCATTATAGAGTTTGTATCATATACCAATGATAACTGACACTTTGTACCAGTCATTATAGAGTTTGTATCATATATCAATGATAACAGACACTTTGCACAAGTCATTATAAAGTTTGTATCATATATCAATGATAACAAGACACTTTGTACCAGTCATTATAGAGTTTGTATCATATATCAATGATAACAAGACACTTTGTACCAGTCATTATAGAGTTTTTATCATATATCAATGATAACAAGACACTTTGTACCAGTCATTATAGAGTTTGTATCATATATCAATGATAACGAACACTTTGCACAAGTCATTATAGAGTTTGTCTCATATATCAATGATAACAGACACTTTGCACCAGTCATTATAGAGTTTGTCTCATATATCAATGATAATGAACACTTGGTACAAGTCATTATAAAGTTTGTATCATATATCAATGATAACAGACACTTTGCACCAGTCATTATAGAGTGTGTCTCATATATCAATGCTAACAGACACTTTGCACCAGTCATTATAGAGTTTGTATCATATATCAATGATAACAAGACACTTTGCACAAGTCATTATAGAGTTTGTATCATACCAATGATAACAGACACTTTGCACAAGTCATTTTAGAGTTTGTATCATATACCAATGATAACAGACACTTTGCACCAGTCATTATAGTTTGTATCATATATCAATGATAACAGACACTTTGCACAAGTCATTATAGAGTTTGTATCATATACCAATGATAACTGACACTTTGTACCAGTCATTATAGAGTTTGTATCATATATCAATGATAACAGACACTTTGCACAAGTCATTATAAAGTTTGTATCATATATCAATGATAACAAGACACTTTGTACCAGTCATTATAGAGTTTTTATCATATACCAATGATAACAGACACTTCGTACCAGTCATTATAGAGTTTGTATCATATATCAATGATAACAGACACTTTGCACCAGTCATTATAGAGTTTGTATCATATATCAATGATAATGAACACTTTGTACCAGTCATTATAGAGTTTGTATCATATATCAATGATAATGAACACTTTGTACCAGTCATTATAGAGTTTGTATCATATATCAATGATAATGAACACTTTGTACCCGTCATTATAGAGTTTGTATCATATATCAATGATAACAAGACACTTTGCACAAGTCATTATATATGGTCCGCCTCCGTGGTCGAGTGGTTAAGGTCGTTGACTTGTATACCACTGTAACCTATCATCACTGATGGTTACGGGTTCGAGCCCCGCTCAGGCCGTGTCTCATTTATATGAAAAAGTTGGCAGTTTCTTACGGAGGTTGGTGCACCCAAGTACTGGTTAACTGCTGGAGCCTGCCCAGGAAAGGTGTTGCTAGGTAAACTGCCCGCCGGCGATATAGCCCGAAATGGTGCTGATGCAGGCGTAAAACCCAAAATATAACATATATAACAAGTCATTATAGAGTTTGTATCATATACCAATGATAACAGACACATTGCACAAGTCATTATAGAGTGTGTATCATATATCAATGATAACAGACACTTTGCACAAGTCATTATAGAGTTTGTATCATATATCAATGATAATGAACACTTTGTACAAGTCATTATAGAGTTTGTATCATATATCAATGATAACAGACACTTTGCACAAGTCATTATAGAGTTTGTATTATATATTAATGATAATGAACACTTTGCACAAGTCATTATAGAGTTTGTCTCATATATCAATGATAACAGACACTTTGCACCAGTAATTATAGAGTTTGTATCATATATCAATGATAATGAACACTTTGTACAAGTCATTATAGAGTTTGTATCATATATCAATGATAATGAACACTTTGTATAAGTCATTATAGAGTTTGTATCATATATTAATGATAATGAACACTTTGCACAAGTCATTATAGAGTTTGTCTCATATATCAATGATAACAGACACTTTGCACCAGTCATTATAGAGTTTGTCTCATATATCAATGATAATGAACACTTTGTACAAGTCATTATAAAGTTTGTATCATATATCAATGATAACAGACACTTTGCACCAGTCATTATAGAGTTTGTCTCATATATCAATGCTAACAGACACTTTGCACCAGTCATTATAGAGTTTGTATCATATATCAATGATAACAAGACACTTTGCACAAGTCATTATAGAGTTTGTATCATACCAATGATAACAGACACTTTGCACAAGTCATTTTAGAGTTTGTATCATATACCAATGATAACAGACACTTTGCACCAGTCATTATAGAGTTTGTATCATATATCAATGATAACAGACACTTTGCACAAGTCATTATAGAGTTTGTATCATATACCAATGATAACTGACACTTTGTACCAGTCATTATAGAGTTTGTATCATATATCAATGATAACAGACACTTTGCACAAGTCATTATAAAGTTTGTATCATATATCAATGATAACAAGACACTTTGTACCAGTCATTATAGAGTTTTTATCATATATCAATGATAACAGACACTTTGCACAAGTCATTATAGAGTTTGTATCATATACCAATGATAACAGACACTTTGCACCAGTCATTATAGAGTTTGTATCATATATCAATGATAACAGACACTTTGCACAAGTCATTATAGAGTTTGTATCATATACCAATGATAACTGACACTTTGTACCAGTCATTATAGAGTTTGTATCATATATCAATGATAACAGACACTTTGCACCAGTCATTATAGAGTTTGTATCATATATCAATGATAACAGACACTTTGCACAAGTCATTATAGAGTTTGTATCATATATCAATGATAACAGACACTTTGCACCAGTCATTATAGAGTTTGTATCATATATCAATGATAACAGACACTTTGCACAAGTCATTATAGAGTTTGTATCATATATCAATGATAACAAGACACTTTGTACAAGTCATTATAGAGTTTGTATCATATATCAATGATAACAGACACTTTGTACCAGTCATTATAGAGTTTGTATCATATATCAATGATAACAAGACACTTTGTACCAGTCATTATAGAGTTTGTATCATATATCAATGATAACAGACACTTTGTACAAGTCATTATAGAGTTTGTATCATATATCAATGATAACAGACACTTTGCACAAGTCATTATAGAGTTTGTATCATATATCAATGATAACAGACACTTTGCACCAGTCATTATAGAGTTTGTATCATATATCAATGATAACAGACACTTTGTACCAGTCATTATAGAGTTTGTATCATATATCAATGATAACAGACACTTTGCACAAGTCATTATAGAGTTTGTATCATATATCAATGATAACAGACACTTTGCACCAGTCATTATAGAGTTTGTATCATATATCAATGATAACAGACACTTTGCACAAGTCATTATAGAGTTTGTATCATATATCAATGATAACAGACACTTTGCACCAGTCATTATAGAGTTTGTATCATATATCAATGATAACAGACACTTTGTACCAGTCATTATAGAGTTTGTATCATATATCAATGATAACAGACACTTTGCACAAGTCATTATAGAGTTTGTATCATATATCAATGATAACAGACACTTTGCACCAGTCATTATAGAGTTTGTCATATATCAATGATAACAACACTTTGTACAAGTCATTATAGAGTTTGTATCATATATCAATGATAAACACTTTGCACCAGTCATTATAGAGTTTGTTCATATATCAATGATAACAGACACTTTGCACCAGTCATTATAGTTTGTATCATATATCAATGATAACAGACACTTTGCACAAGTCATTATAGAGTTTGTATCATATACCAATGATAACTGACACTTTGTACCAGTCATTATAGAGTTTGTATCATATATCAATGATAACAGACACTTTGCACAAGTCATTATAAAGTTTGTATCATATATCAATGATAACAAGACACTTTGTACCAGTCATTATAGAGTTTGTATCATATATCAATGATAACAAGACACTTTGTACCAGTCATTATAGAGTTTGTATCATATATCAATGATAATGAACACTTTGTACAAGTCATTATAGAGTTTGTATCATATATCAATGATAATGAACACTTTGCACAAGTCATTATAGAGTTTGTATCATATATCAATGATAACAGACACTTTGCACCAGTCATTATAGAGTTTGTCTCATATACCAATGATAACAGACACTTTGCACCAGTCATTATAGAGTTTGTATCATATATCAATGATAACAAGACACTTTGCACAAGTCATTATAGAGTTTGTATCATACAATGATAACAGACACTTTGCACAAGTCATTTTAGAGTTTGTATCATATATCAATGATAACAGACACTTTGCACCAGTCATTATAGAGTTTGTATCATATATCAATGATAACAGACACTTTGCACAAGTCATTATAGAGTTTGTATCATATACCAATGATAACAGACACTTTGTACCAGTCATTATAGAGTTTGTATCATATATCAATGATAACAGACACTTTGCACAAGTCATTATAGAGTTTGTATCATATATCAATGATAACAAGACACTTTGTACCAGTCATTATAGAGTTTGTATCATATATCAATGATAACAGACACTTTGTACCAGTCATTATAGAGTTTGTATCATATATCAATGATAATGAACACTTTGTACAAGTCATTATAGAGTTTGTATCATATATCAATGATAACGAACTTTGTACAAGTCATTATAGAGTTTGTATCATATATCAATGATAACAGACACTTTGCACCAGTCATTATAGAGTTTGTATCATATATCAATGATAATGAACACTTTGCACAAGTCATTATAGAGTTTGTATCATATATCAATGATAACAGACACTTTGTACCAGTCATTATAGAGTTTGTATCATATATCAATGATAACAGACACTTTGCACCAGTCATTATAGAGTTTGTATCATATATCAATGATAACGAACACTTTGTACCAGTCATTATAGAGTTTGTATCATATATCAATGATAACAGACACTTTGTACCAGTCATTATAGAGTTTGTATCATATATCAATGATAACAAACACTTTGCACCAGTCATTATAGAGTTTGTATCATATATCAATGATAACAAACACTTTGTACCAGTCATTATAGAGTTTGTATCATATACCAATGATAACAGACACTTTGTACCAGTCATTATAGAGTTTGTATCATATATCAATGATAACAGACACTTTGCACAAGTCATTATAAGTTTGTATCATATATCAATGATAACAGACACTTTGTACCAGTCATTATAGAGTTTGTATCATATATCAATGATAACAGACACTTTGCACAGTCATTATAGAGTTTGTATCATATATCAATGATAACAGACACTTTGTACCAGTCATTATAGAGTTTGTATCATATATCAATGATAACGAACACTTTGCACAAGTCATTATAGAGTTTGTATCATATATCAATGATAACAGACACTTTGCACCAGTCATTATAGAGTTTGTATCATATATCAATGATAACAGACACTTTGCACAAGTCATTATAGAGTTTGTATCATATACCAATGATAACTGACACTTTGTACCAGTCATTATAGAGTTTGTATCATATATCAATGATAACAGACACTTTGCACAAGTCATTATAGAGTTTGTATCATATATCAATGATAACAGACACTTTGTACCAGTCATTATAGAGTTTGTATCATATACCAATGATAACAGACACTTTGCACAAGTCATTTTAGAGTTTGTATCATATACCAATGATAACAGACACTTTGCACCAGTCATTATAGAGTTTGTATCATATATCAATGATAACAGACACTTTGCACAAGTCATTATAGAGTTTGTATCATATACCAATGATAACTGACACTTTGTACCAGTCATTATAGAGTTTGTATCATATATCAATGATAACAGACACTTTGCACAAGTCATTATAAAGTTTGTATCATATATCAATGATAACAAGACACTTTGTACCAGTCATTATAGAGTTTTTATCATATATCAATGATAACAAGACACTTTGTACCAGTCATTATAGAGTTTGTATCATATATCAATGATAATGAACACTTTGTACAAGTCATTATAGAGTTTGTATCATATATCAATGATAATGAACACTTTGTACAAGTCATTATAGAGTTTGTATCATATATTAATGATAATGAACACTTTGCACAAGTCATTATAGAGTTTGTCTCATATATCAATGATAACAGACACTTTGCACCAGTCATTATAGAGTTTGTCTCATATATCAATGATAATGAACACTTTGTACAAGTCATTATAAAGTTTGTATCATATATCAATGATAACAGACACTTTGCACCAGTCATTATAGAGTTTGTCTCATATATCAATGCTAACAGACACTTTGCACCAGTCATTATAGAGTTTGTATCATATATCAATGATAACAGACACTTTGCACAAGTCATTATAGAGTTTGTATCATATATCAATGATAACAGACACTTTGCACCAGTCATTATAGAGTTTGTATCATATATCAATGATAACAGACACTTTGCACAAGTCATTATAAAGTTTGTATCATATATCAATGATAACAAGACACTTTGTACCAGTCATTATAGAGTTTGTATCATATATCAATGATAACAAGACACTTTGTACCAGTCATTATAGAGTTTGTATCATATATCAATGATAACAAGACACTTTGTACCAGTCATTATAGAGTTTGTATCATATATCAATGATAACAGACACTTTGTACCAGTCATTATAGAGTTTGTATCATATATCAATGATAACAGACACTTTGTACAAGTCATTATAGAGTTTGTATCATATATCAATGATAACAGACACTTTGTACAAGTCATTATAGAGTTTGTATCATATATCAATGATAACAGACACTTTGTACCAGTCATTATAGAGTTTGTATCATATATCAATGATAACAGACACTTTGTACCAGTCATTATAGAGTTTGTATCATATACCAATGATAACAGACACTTTGTACAAGTCATTTTAGAGTTTGTATCATATACCAATGATAACAGACACTTTGCACCAGTCATTATAGAGTTTGTATCATATATCAATGATAACAGACACTTTGCACAAGTCATTATAGAGTTTGTATCATATATCAATGATAACTGACACTTTGTACCAGTCATTATAGAGTTTGTATCATATATCAATGATAACAGACACTTTGTACCAGTCATTATAGAGTTTGTATCATATATCAATGATAACAAGACACTTTGTACCAGTCATTATAGAGTTATCATATATCAATGATAACAGACACTTTGTACCAGTCATTATAGAGTTTGTATCATATATCAATGATAATGACACTTTGTACAAGTCATTATAGAGTTTGTATCATATATCAATGATAACGAACACTTTGTACAAGTCATTATAGAGTTTGTATCATATATCAATGATAATGAACACTTTGCACAAGTCATTATAGAGTTTGTATCATATATCAATGATAACAGACACTTTGCACCAGTCATTATAGAGTTTGTATCATATACCAATGATAACAGACACTTTGTACAAGTCATTATAGAGTTTGTATCATATACCAATGATAACAGACACTTTGCACAAGTCATTATAGAGTTTGTATCATATATCAATGATAACAGACACTTTGTACCAGTCATTATAGAGTTTGTATCATATACCAATGATAACAGACACTTTGTACAAGTCATTATAGAGTTTGTATCATATATCAATGATAACAGACACTTTGCACAAGTCATTATAGAGTTTGTATCATATACCAATGATAACAGACACTTTGTACAAGTCATTATAGAGTTTGTATCATATACCAATGATAACAGACACTTTGCACAAGTCATTATTGAGTTTGTATCATATATCAATGATAACAGACACTTTGCACCAGTTTGTATATACCAATGATAACAGACACTTTGTACCAGTCATTATAGAGTTTGTATCATATATCAATGATAACAGACACTTTGCACAAGTCATTATAGAGTTTGTATCATATATCAATGATAAGAGACACTTTGCACAAGTCATTATAGAGGTTGTATCATATACCAATGATAACAGACACTTTGTACCAGTCATTATAGAGTTTGTATCATATATCAATGATAACAGACACTTTGCACAAGTCATTATAGAGTTTGTATCATATATCAATGATAACAGACACTTTGTACCAGTCATTATAGAGTTTGTATCATATACCAATGATAACAGACACTTTGTACCAGTCATTATAGAGTTTGTATCATATACCAATGATAACAGACACTTTGTACCAGTCATTATAGAGTTTGTATC
The DNA here is from genome assembly GCA_014843695.1 of Archivesica marissinica. Taxonomy (NCBI): domain Eukaryota; kingdom Metazoa; phylum Mollusca; class Bivalvia; order Venerida; family Vesicomyidae; genus Archivesica; species Archivesica marissinica. The sequence goes on from CM026396.1 coordinate 6,891,649, forward strand.
ATATATCAATGATAACAGACACTTTGCACAAGTCATTATAGAGTTTGTATCATATATCAATGATAATGAACACTTTGTACCAGTCATTATAGAGTTTGTATCATATATCAATGATAACAGACACTTTGTACAAGTCATTATAGAGTTTGTATCATATATCAATGATAATGAACACTTTGTACCAGTCATTATAGAGTTTGTATCATATATCAATGATAACAGACACTTTGTACCAGTCATTATAGAGTTTGTATCATATATCAATGATAACAGACACTTTGCACAAGTCATTATAGAGTTTGTATCATATATCAATGATAACAGACACTTTGTACCAGTCATTATAGAGTTTGTATCATATATCAATGATAACAGACACTTTGTACCAGTCATTATAGAGTTTGTATCATATATCAATGATAACAGACACTTTGCACAAGTCATTATAGAGTTTGTATCATATATCAATGATAACAGACACTTTGTACCAGTCATTATAGAGTTTGTATCATATATCAATGATAACAGACACTTTGTACCAGTCATTATAGAGTTTGTATCATATATCAATGATAACAGACACTTTGCACAAGTCATTATAGAGTTTGTATCATATATCAATGATAACAGACACTTTGCACAAGTCATTATAGAGTTTGTATCATATATCAATGATAACAAGACACTTTGCACAGTCATTATAGAGTTTGTCTCATATATCAATGATAACACACTTTGCACAAGTCATTATAGAGTTTGTATCATATATCAATGATAACAGACACTTTGTACCAGTCATTATAGAGTTTGTATCATATATCAATGATAACAGACACTTTGCACCAGTCATTATAGAGTTTGTATCATATATCAATGATAACAGACACTTTGCACAAGTCATTATAGAGTTTGTATCATATATCAATGATAACAAGACACTTTGCACAAGTCATTATAGAGTTTGTTCATATATCAATGATAACACACTTGAAGTCATATAAGTTTGTATCATATATCAATGATAACAGACACTTTGTACCAGTCATTATAGAGTTTGTATCATATATCAATGATAACAAGACACTTTGCACAAGTCATTATAGAGTTTGTATCATATATCAATGATAACAGACACTTTGTACCAGTCATTATAGAGTTTGTCTCATATACCAATGATAACAGACACTTTGCACAAGTCATTATAGAGTTTGTATCATATATCAATGATAACAGACACTTTGCACCAGTCATTATAGAGTTTGTCTCATATACCAATGATAACAGACACTTTGCACCAGTCATTATAGAGTTTGTCTCATATACCAATGATAACAGACACTTTGCACCAGTCATTATAGAGTTTGTATCATATACCAATGATAACAGACACTTTGTACCAGTCATTATAGAGTTTGTATCATATATCAATGATAACAGACACTTTGCACCAGTCATTATAGAGTTTGTCTCATATACCAATGATAACAGACACTTTGCACCAGTCATTATAGAGTTTGTCTCATATACCAATGATAACAGACACTTTGCACCAGTCATTATAGAGTTTGTATCATATACCAATGATAACAGACACTTTGTACCAGTCATTATAGAGTTTGTATCATATATCAATGATAACAAGACACTTTGCACAAGTCATTATAGAGTTTGTATCATATATCAATGATAACAAGACACTTTGCACCAGTCATTATAGAGTTTGTATCATATATCAATGATAACAGACACTTTGTACAAGTCATTATAAAGTTTGTATCATATATCAATGATAACAAGACACTTTGTACCAGTCATTATAGAGTTTGTATCATATATCAATGATAACAAGACACTTTGCACAAGTCATTATAGAGTTTGTATCATATATCAATGATAACAAGACACTTTGCACAAGTCATTATAGAGTTTGTATCATATATCAATGATAACAAGACACTTTGCACAAGTCATTATAGAGTTTGTATCATATATCAATGATAACAAACACTTCATGCTGGTCTTTATTATCGTATATCTGCATATTAGAATATGTAATGGCTTTCACTTCTGTTCCCTGTGGATGTTTCTGTATATTAAACTCTTCACCATAACTGAAACACACGAAATTCCCAATAAATCATACAAGGATAAATAGATGGATGTAAAAACGAGAGTTCTGCTACTGGTAATTTGCAAGAATTCCGGTACATGTAGATGGCTAGAATTCTGGTACCTGTGGCTAGAGTTCTGGTGCCCGTGGTTAGCGTTCTGGTACCTGTAGATGGCTAGAATTCTGGTACCTGTGGCTAGAGTTCTGGTGCCCGTGGTTAGAGTTCTGGTACCTGTAGATGGCTAGAATTCCGGTACCTGTGGCTAGAGTTCTGGTACCTGTAGGTGGCTAGAGTTTTGGTACCTGTATGAGGCTAGAATTCCAATACCTGTATGTGGCTAGAATTCCGGTACCTGTGGCTAGAGTTCTGGTGCCCGTGGTTAAGAGTTCTGGTACCTGTAGGTGGCTAGAGTTTTGGTACCTGTATGAGGCCAGAATTCCAATACCTGTATGTGGCTAGAATTCCGGTACCTGTAGGTGGCTAGAGTTATGGTACCTGTATGAGGCTAGAGTTTTGGTACCTGTATGAGGCTAGAGTTATGGTACCTGTAGGTGGCTAGAATTCCGGTACCTGTAGGTGGCTAGAGTTATGGTACCTGTATGAGGCTAGAGTTTTGGTACCTGTAGGTGGCTAGAATTCCGGTACCTGTAGGTGGCTAGAGTTATGGTACCTGTATGAGGATAGAGTTATGGTACCTGTATGAGGCTAGAGTTATGGTACCTGTAGGTGGCTAGAATTCTGGTACCTGTAGGTGGCTAGAGTTATGGTACCTGTAGGTGGCTAGAGTTTTGGTACCTGTATGAGGCTAGAATTCCAATACCTGTATGTGGCTAGAATTACGGTACCTGTAGGTGGCTAGAGTTATGGTACCTGTATGAGGCTAGAGTTTTGGTACCTGTATGAGGCTAGAGTTATGGTACCTGTAGGTGGCTAGAATTCCGGTACCTGTAGGTGGCTAGAGTTATGGTACCTGTATGAGGCTAGAGTTTTGGTACCTGTATGAGGCTAGAGTTATGGTACCTGTAGGTGGCTAGAATTCCGGTACCTGTAGGTGGCTAGAGTTATGGTACCTGTATGTGGCTAGAGTTTTGGTACCTGTATGAGGCTAGAGTTATGGTACCTGTAGGTGGCTAGAATTCTGGTACCTGTAGGTGGCTAGAGTTATGGTACCTGTAGGTGGCTAGAATTCCGGTACCTGTAGGTGGCTAGAGTTATGGTACCTGTATGAGGATAGAGTTATGGTACCTGTATGAGGCTAGAGTTATGGTACCTGTAGGTGGCTATAATTCTGGTACCTGTAGGTGGCTAGAGTTATGGTACCTGTAGGTGGCTAGAGTTTTGGTACCTGTATGAGGCTAGAATTCCAATACCTGTATGTGGCTAGAATTACGGTACCTGTAGGTGGCTAGAGTTATGGTACCTGTATGAGGCTAGAGTTTTGGTACCTGTATGAGGCTAGAGTTATGGTACCTGTAGGTGGCTAGAATTCCGGTACCTGTAGGTGGCTAGAGTTATGGTACCTGTATGAGGCTAGAGTTTTGGTACCTGTATGAGGCTAGAGTTATGGTACCTGTAGGTGGCTAGAATTCCGGTACTTGTAGGTGGCTAGAGTTATGGTACCTGTAGGTGGCTAGAGTTTTGGTACCTGTATGAGGCTAGAGTTATGGTACCTGTATGAGGTTAGAGTTTTGGTACCTGTATGAGGCTAGAGTTATGGCACCTGTAGGTGGCTAGAATTCCGGTACCTGTATGTGGCTAGAGTTTTGGTACCTGTAAGTGGCTAGAGTTCCGGTACCTGTATGTGGCTAGAGTTATGGTACCTGTAGGTGGCTAGAGCTATGGTACTTGTAGGTGGCTAGAGTTCCGGTACCTGTATGTGGCTAGAGTTTTGGTATCTGTAGGGACTAGAGTTCCGCTAATAACACCACTTTTACCCGTGGGTAGTCTTAATATAGGGGTGTTACTGTATTTGAGGTTTTTCACAGGTGCAAATTAATTCTCAATATTGCAAACAAGCCATCAAGTATTTGAACCAATAGGCAATGTTTACTAGTAAAATGTAGTCTACCACAATTTGGAAGGAAGCCATTTTTTAAAAGCTCTGTCAATCTATAAAATATTTAATTACTCTTTCAAACACTTCAGATTCTGTTTAACAGTAGTTTGTGGTATCTGTCAACCTGGGTTCACTGTTTACAAACATTCCTAACTATGTGTACACCACATACGTGCATACTATGTGTACACCACATACGTGCATACTATGTATACACCACATACGTGCACACTATGTATACACCACATACGTGCATACTATGTGTACACCACATACGTGCATACTATGTATACACCACATACGTGCATACTATGTATACACCACATACGTGCATACTATGTATACACCACATACGTGCACACCACATACGTGCATACTATGCATACACCACATATGTGTACACCACATACGTGCATACTATGTATACACCACATACGTGCACACTATGTATACACCACATACGTGCACACTATGTATACACCACATACGTGCATACTATGTATACACCACATACGTGCACACTATGTATACACCACATACGTACATACTATGTGTACACCACATACGTGCATACTATGTGTACACCACATACTATGTGTACACCACATACGTGCACACTATGTATACACCACATACGTGCATACTATGTATACACCACACACGTGCATACACCACATACGTGCACACACCACATACGTGCATACACCACATACGTGCATACACCACATACTATGTATACACCACATACGTGCACACTATGTATACACCACATACGTGCATACACCACATACGTGCATACTATGTGTACACCACATACGTGCATACTATGTATACACCACATATGTGCATACACCACATACGTGCATACTATGCATACACCACATACATGCACACTATGTATACACCACATACGTGCATACACCACATACGTGCACACTATGTATACACCACATACATGCATACTATGTATACACCACATATGTGCATACTATGTGTACACCACATACGTGCACACTATGTATACACCACATACGTGCACACTATGTATACACCACATACATGCACACTATGTATACACCACATACATGCATATTATGTATACACCACATACGTGCATACACCACATACATGCACACTATGTATACACCACATACGTGCATACTATGTATACACCACATACGTGCATACTATGCATACACCACATACGTGCATACTATGTATACACCACATACGTGAATACTATGTATACACCACATACGTGCATACTATGTATACACCACATACGTGCATACTATGTGTACACCACATACATGCATACTATGTATACACCACATACGTGGATACTATGTATACACCACATGCGTGCATACTATGTATACACCACACACGTGCATACACCACATACATGCACACTATGTATACACCACATAAGTGCACACTATGTATACACCACATACATGTATACACCACATACGTGCACACTATGCATACACCACATACGTGTATACACCACATACGTGCATACTATGCATACACCACATACGTGCACACTATGTATACACCACATACGTGCATACTATGTATACACCACACACATGCACACCACATACGTGCATACTATGCATACACCACATATGTGTACACCACATACGTGCATACTATGTATACACCACATACGTGCACACTATGTATACACCACATACGTGCATACTATGTATACACCACATACGTACACACTATGTATACACCACATACGTACATACTATGTGTACACCACATACGTGCATACTATGTGTACACCACATACGTGCACACTATGTATACACCACATACGTGCATACTATGTATACACCACATACTATGTATACACCACATACGTGCATACTATGTATACACCACATACGTGCATACTATGTATACACCACATACGTGCATACTATGTGTACACCACACACGTGCACACTATGTATACACCACATATGTACATACTATGTATACACCACACACGTGCATACACCACATACGTGCACACTATGTATACACCACATACGTGCATACACCACATACGTGCATACACCACATACTATGTATACACCACATACATGCACACTATGTATACACCACATACGTGCATACACCACATGCGTGCATACTATGTGTACACCACATACGTGCATACTATGTATACACCACATACATGCATACACCACATACGTGCATACTATGTATACACCACATACATGCACACTATGTATACACCACATACGTGCATACACCACATACGTGCACACTATGTATACACCACATACATGCATACTATGTATACACCACATATGTGCATACTATGTGTACACCACATACGTGCATACTATGTATACACCACATACATGCACACTATGTGTACACCACATACGTGCATACTATGTATACACCACATACATGCACACTATGTATACACCTCATACGTGCACACTATGTATACACCACATACATGCATACTATGTATACACCACATACGTGCATACTATGTATACACCACATACGTGCATACACCACATACATGCACACTATGTATACACCACATACGTGCATACACCACATACGTGCATACTATGCATACACCACATACGTGCATACTATGTATACACCACATACGTGAATACTATGTATACACCACATACGTGCATACTATGTATACACCACATACGTGAATACTATGTATACACCACATACGTGCATACTATGTATACACCGCACACGTGCATACTATGTGTACACCACATACATGCATACTATGTATACACCACATACGTGCATACTATGTATACACCACATACGTGCATACACCACACACGTGCATACACCACATACATGCACACTATGTATACACCACATACGTGCACACTATGTATACACCACACACGTGCATACACCACATACGTGCACACGATGTGTACACCACATACGTGCACACTATGTATACACCACATACGTGCATACTATGTATACACCACATACGTGCATAATATGTGTACACCACATACGTGCATACTATGTATACACCACACACGTGCATACACCACATATGTGCACACTATGTATACACCACATGTGTGCATACTATGTGTACACCACATACGTGCACACTATGTATACACCACATACGTGCATACTATGTATACACCACACACATGCATACACCACATACGTGCACACTATGTATACACCACATACGTGCAAACTATGTATACACCACATGCGTGCACACTATGTATACACCACATACGTGCAAACTATGTATACACCACATACGTGCATACTATGTATACACCACATACGTGCATACTATGTGTACACCACATACGTGCATACTATGTATACACCACACACGTGCATACACCACATACGTGCAAACTATGTATACACCACATGTGTGCATACTATGTGTACACCACATACATGCACACTATGTATACACCACATACGTGCATACTATGTATACACCACATATGTGCATACTATGTGTACACCACATACGTGCACACCACATATGTGCATACTCACCCAGTAGACTTTATCTTAAAGTTTTCTTTGTCAAATTCTGTTATTACGATTTTCTGAAATAATTCAAAACAGTATTTGTAAATTTTATGGTTGAATTTTATACACAAAAACTTAGACATTAACGTGTAACCTACTGAATAAATTGGACTGAATGTGCAAACAACATAGATCCAGATCACCCACCGCGTAAAGCCTCATCTGATCAAGATGTATGTTGTTTGCTATTTAAACAACCCCTTTCACCGATCAAAATGCATTCTTTGGAGAGGAATTAATATAAGTTTTCTGAAAACTTGTTTTCCAATCCAAACCATTCACAATTTATGTAATTTGTAACTTTTTTTGTGTTATACATGTAAATTTATTGGAATAAATAGTTTAAAAAAAAATGCACTCTAGCCTACTCTGTTTCTGACAAACCCTTGTCATTTTTCCCACTCTAAAATAAACACTATAATATTTTATAATGATTTGAGTTCACCTTTAGTGTAAGCTTACTGCAGTGATAAGTGTAAATTATACTGCATTTTACAGATGTTTGATTAGTATTAATTACTTTCTAAACTATCTATTTTGGCGGTCCGATTAGCGAAGTACTTAGCATGTGCCTGCTTCCCACCAATGCAACCCAGGTTCGATACTCGGACCAGGAGTTATGTGAGATGGTACGGTGATCGCCAGATTGGACAGTTTGGTTTTCTCAGGGTTCTCCGGTTTCCGCCCGCATTTATTACCACATTTACACTTTCATAAAGTGATTACTATAAGTTGTTACAGTTTGTATCACAATCGATGTAAAATAAATCAAGTTTAGAGAACAAAATTAATATCCATTGTTAATATTTAAGAAATGTTCTATATAGTTACCTTAGCAATGAAGAATGGATCAGCCGAAAATACAAATAACCATTCATCCATAAAATGAAACAAAAGAGATTCCACATCGTCTCCTGAAATTAAATAAAACACACAGTATAATAACACTTGGCTTAGACGAACTAGAGATTCCAAATCATCGAACTAGAGATTCCAAATCATCGAACTAGAGATTCCAAATCATCGAACTAGAGATTCCAAATCATCGAACTCAAATCATCGAACTAGAGATTCCAAATCATCGAACTCAAATCATCGAACTAGAGATTCCAAATCATCGAACTAGAGATTCCAAATCATCGAACTAGAGATTCCAAATCATCTGCAATTAAATAAAACACACATAATAATAACACTTGGCTCAGTTGGCTGACCCTAATAAAATTAACAGTCTTTCAGATGGGACTTTAAACCGAGGCCTTGTGTCGGTGCTGTACACCGTGCACGTAAAAGAACCAGAGGAGACTCTGGAATGGATCTCTGTCTGTATCATTGCACTATCCTCCAAAAATCTAAAATGACTAATCTCTTCAGGAGGCGTCGCTCATATGGGCAACCGGTAGCGACGATAAATAAACGTAAAACACCCGCCTGCCTAAGCTCTGCCAATTGATCATCTTCTCCGGTTGATCGTACGTAGTATGCTTAGTAGAAATGACATTTCAGCTTGTATATTGCTGGTTAAACATGTTTATAGCATTTAAACAGTACACACAGGCAGTGACGACCCCACTCAATAGTAACCACACAATGTGCATCAGGGTTCATTCTAGGTCAGAATTTTTGGGAGAAGTGAGAAAGCGCGTGATCGCTTCCTTAAATGGTGTTCTTTAATATACTTCTGCAAAATAGGGTTAAAATGCACAGTACAACCATTAAATACAATATTTGAATAGAAGGAGTGCTTTATAATGGGCCAGTGTATCTTACTAGACACAATTTTGTTTGAAAGGGAGAAGTGGGGCCCCCAGAGGGCAAAGTCAGGGTAAGTAGGGTGACATTTTCGCCCACATCGCCCTCTAGAATGACCCCTGTGCATGCGCGGTTCATTTGGATTTATTCTGATATCACCGCTAATTAGTATTCACCGATCAACATTAGAGACACTGAGGATAATAGATCTAGGAACTGGACACATTTAAAAAGCTTGTTTATACCTTCAGCTTCAATTTCCTCCTCACCTAGCATCTCCACTTTCGAAAAGTCTGTCGTCATGTAGTTAAACATTGATACAACCACCTGTAATGTGAGATAAATCTGTCGTCATGTAGTTAAACATTGATACAACCACCTGTAATGTGAGATAAACCTGTCATCATGTCAGGAAAGGTGTTGTTAAGTAAACTGCCCGCCGGCGATATAGCCCGAAATAGTGCTGATGCAGGCGTAAAACCCGAAATATAACAATAACTGTCGTCATGTAGTTACCGGTAGTTTATACAAATTTATTTTAGCTCGATTGCGAAACAAGTTATTTCAACTTATATTAATCACTCTCGAGACCTCATTCCTGATGGAATCCATCGCCATGAGGGAGAGAGAAGAGGCAACGTGGAATTTAAATGCCTTGCCTAAGGGCACAATCGTAACGGCTCCAGCTGGGCTCGAACTCCGGACCTTTCGCATCTGAAGCGAACGCGCATTCACTGTGCTATCACGACTTCCACAGAAGTTAACCATTGATACAACCATCTGCAGATAACATGTGATTAAAAAAATTATTCCTTAAAATCACCAAAGGGCCATGACTCATGTCTAAATTCACCCAAGCGGAACATGATGACGATATGCACACAACTAGACTACATACGGAAACTTCCCTAACAGTGGTGGATGTTGAGAGTAATTAAACTAAACTGGCCACGAGGTTATAAAACCTTTCTCCAATCTCAAACTCTGTCTCAAGCTTTCTGATTGGTTGTCGCGAGTACAATTCTCAGACTCAACCAATGATATTATTTGATCTTGAGATCAGAGAAAAGTTTTATAACCTTAGTGCGTGGTTGGTTCAACAATGAATGAACAAGAAATGTGTATTAACTAAGAATGTGAATGGCAGGGGCCTCCGTGACCAAGTGGTTACGGTTGTTGACTTCAAACCACTTGCCATTCAATTCACTGCAATAGGTTCGAATCCCATTGGGTGTGAATTCATGTGAGGATTGATGAAGGTTGGTGGTTCTATCCGGGTGCACATCAATGTCTGAAATACTGCTCGGAGGGGCACCCACGGTCTTCCTCCACCAATAAATAGTTGCTATATGACCTAAGCTGTTGGAGCGACCTTAAACTCGCAACAATAATAGCATAAACTCAAATATTGACCTTTCTTTCCAAAATATACAGAGTTCAAGCCTCGCTGGAGCCATTACGATTGCGTCCTTAGGCAAGGCATTTAAATTCTACGTTGCCTCTTCTCTCTCCCTTGTCGCGATGGATTCCATCAGGAATGAGGTCTCGAGAGTGATTAATATAAGTTGTAAGAACTTGTTTCGCAACCAAGCTAAAATAAATTTGTATAAACTATAAAATATACATAAATTAATTACAGACAGCAACCAGTTGATAAATGTAAAAGTACTGACCTGTTCAAATGCCTCTTTCAAACTGTCGCCCCCTTAGTTAGGTTAAGGAAAATGGTCATTGATAGAGCATTTACAATCATACAATAATCGTTAGAAAGCAGCTGTCTGTAAAACAGAATGTTATCAACATCAAACATAGCAGAAAGAACTCATGAGGCCATTGCCAGGATCACGTGTTACAACATTCTGACTATGTGCAGGGATCATTCTAGAGGGCGAAATATTCGCCCTAGGACCCTGACTTTGCTCTCTGGGGCCCACTTCTCCCTAAAAAAAATTGGTTTTTACGATTTTCAAATAAAATTTTGTCTAGTAAGATACACTGGCCAATTATAAAGCACTCCTTCTATTCAAATGTTGTATTTAATGGTCACACTGTGCATTTTAACCCTATTTCGCAATAGTATATTAAAGAACACCATTTAAGGAAGCGATCACGCGCTTTCTCACTTCTCCCAAAAATTCTGACCGAGAATGAACCCTGTATGTGTGTACAGGAAGGACTCATCATAAAAAACTCATTAAACTTGATTTATTTTACAATGATAGTGAAGCATGTTCTAACAACTTATATTAATCACTCTCATTGGAGCGTAAATGTGGTCATTCGTGGGAGGAAACTGGAGTACTCGGAGAAAACTCACCTGTCCGATCTGGCAACCAACATACCATCTCACATACTTCCCGGTCCGAGGATCGAACACGGGTTGCATCCTAGAGGGGTGTCATGGGCGTCACCCTATGGACCCAGACTTCATAACCTCGGGGAGTCCGACTTCTTTATGAATTTGAAACATTTTGTTGGTCATTTTCATTCATCATCTTGTCTTCGGGAACCCCAACCAACCACTTCACACAGCACAAATATATTGTACCGGTATACCCCAATAAATGCCCCAAATTTCACAACCAGCTCTGTGTAATATACAGGTTTTGTATCCCTTGAAATCACACATCTGTAAACTCTAAAACACTAACTGATATCCTAAATGGCCGCCATATCTATAAAATATTTAAAATTTATGGACATATGTATGTGTGAAATTTAGTACACATTGAAATGTTTCCAAGTAATTGAATTTGAATAAAGTTTAGCATGTTCTTATATAGAATTCTTCATTTATTATATATAGTAGCATAGGTATTTGGTGTACTAAGTCTTATCGGGAATGGTAGTGTGTACAGTGGACGATAACAATAACTGATTGAGCCGTCGCCAAATTTACAGGAAGTAGATATGACGTAGGGCATAAAACAGAAAGTAGATTAATTGTGAAAATTTATGTGTTTGAGATATTTTGAGTTGTTCACAGAATAAAAACGAATATTCGAATATCTTTCCGACCGAATATTCGGATACCGAAATAGCTATTCGTTGCCATCCCTATTATAAATGTATTATGATGGAAGGTCAGTGGTGTAGCCCGGACTTGCACATTGTCCTGGATTATGTTTTATTGAAGCTTGTTTTTATGCCAGAAGGAATATTTACTAACCCTCCCCAACATTGGGCTTGCACATCAATTCAAGGCCAGCTACGCCAGTGAAGGTCAGCGTTCATTTTAGGTCAGAATATTTGGGAGAAGTGAGAAAGCCCATGATTGCTTCCTTAACCCTTTCAACCCCAAGTAACTGACATGGACTGGTCCATGATATTTTTAGACCAATAAATTAATAACAAAATTACATTTGGATCAGTTCTTTTATCTAAAAATAGTAATAATTATTACTGGCTCGTCACGAGCCGGCTCATCTGGATCTACACTTTTGTAAGCCTATTTAGAGGCCAGTGGGGTTGAAAGGGTTAAATGGTGTTCTTTAATATACTTCTGCAAAATAGGGTTAAAATGCACAGTACAACCATTAAATTCAACATTTGAATAGAAGGAGTGCTTTATATGGGCCAGTGTATCTTACTAGACAAAATTTTGTTTGAAAATCGTAAAAACCCAAACAAATTTTTTTTTTTAAAGGGAGAAGTGGAGCCCCCAGAGGGCGAAGTCAGGGTCCCTAGGGCGACTATTTCGCCCACATCGCCCTCTAGAATGATCCCTGGAAGGTAATGCTAACAGCTACTCTGTGTATTTGGACTTTCCAATTATTCCTTACTTTCCTATTAGGTTGCTATATACAGGCCAGCGTTGTGAAATACCGAGTACAGTCAAACGTGTGTTAGTGGTCACCTCCATTAAACGACCAACCTGTATTAAGCAGTCAGTTTCCAGATTCCCAAAATCTTGATATATCAGGGTTCCCTCTGTCTGAATGTTTGTCTGCTGCGCCACTTCTTGGAGCCATATAGTTCACAAATAAATATTTGAGGCCACGTATTTGACAAAACATGTGCCAAAAAAGTTTTTAAAAAAAAAGATTGCGTGAAATATTTTCACCAATTCACAAAATTTAGCGCCAATAATAATATTTGTTTTTTGTCGCAATTGGTTTAAAACATAATTATTCGATCATTATGTACAGTACATATCTATTGTATAGCTATACAAACGAAAATGGATTTAATTGGAAGCTTAAAGCTTATTGTGATTATCTCCATTTTTGTCGCAATTGGCGACCGACAGCGTGAACCCTGTTTATTATACATGTGACCTCTATTAAGCAGCCACCTGTGCTAAGCAGCCACTTTCTGTGTGATTCCCATGGTTCGGCTGCTAAAGACAGGTTTAACTGTAGTACCGTTTTGTCTTTATTTGTTCCTTGTCCGAAAAAGTATCCTATTTGTATCACTGGATTATAATATTTAAAGGATACATGCGTGGAGCCTGAAATATAATAAATACTAATTAAACAAGAATTATATGCAAATGAAGTACTACGTGATAAAATAGGTCAACCGGTCTCATGGATCATTCTAGAGGGTGATGTGGGTGAAAAAGTCACCCTAGGGACCATGACTTCGCCCTCTGGTGACCCCACTTCTCCCTAAAAATAATCTTTTTGTTTACAATTTTCATACAAAATTGTGTCCAGTAAGATACACTGGCCCATTATAAAGCACTCCTTCTATTTTAATGTTGTATTTAATGGCCATACTGTGCATTTTAACCATATTTTATTGAAATTTATTAAATAACACCATTTAAGGATGCGATAGCGCGCTTTCTCACTTCTCCCAACAATTCTGACCTAGAATGAACCCTGGTTATAAGCCCTTTTAGTCTATTGCTGTTAATTCAGGCCCGTAGCCGCACAGAGGCAGTTGCCTCGGTTAAAATTTCCAAAGCAAAAATAAATAATGAAAAATTAAATAAATAAAATGCAAAAAATATCCCTTTACTGTATAAAATACTGACTGCTAGAGAGCTGAACGGTCAGTACATAATTATACGTCTGAGCTCATTAAATCAGAAAATAGAATTTACTTACTGGACATCTGCTGTGTGGTCAAGATCTGTAAAAAAAAATAGAAAAAGTGCAAATTATTTATATATTTAAAAAAATCTATATTTTTCATTCGATAAAACCAAAGTGTTACCCAACTTGTACTTTGTGCTTCTGTGCATTAAAAATTCCCGCATAGATCATGACTCATTCTAGAGAGGTACTGGGGCGAAATAGTTGCCCCAAGGACCCACTTCTCCCTAAAACAACAAAATATCGTCCAGTAAGATACACCGGCGCATTATATTTCGGGTTTTACGCCTGCAACGGCACCATTTCGGGCTATATCGCCGGCGGGCAGTTTACTTAACAACACCTTTCCTGGGCAGGCTCCAGCGGTTAACCAGTACTTGGGTGCACCAACCTCCGTAAGAAAGTGCCAACTTTTTCATATAAATGAGACACGGCCTGACCGGGGCTCGAACCCGTGACCATCAGTGATGATAGGTTACAGTGGTATACAAGTCAGCGACCTTAACCACTCGACCACGGAGGCAGACCTGTCTGGCGCATTATAACTCCTGCTATTCAAAATTGTCAAATTGTGACTTTTAACCCTACCGGTATATTGTTGAAATTTATTAAATAAACACAATTTAAGAGTGTACTTCTCAAAAATTATGACCTAGAATGAGATTATCTTCCCAACATCATAATTATGTATTTGTCTGGGGACAAGATTTGTCTCCAAAGAAATTGTCATGACATTGTTGAAAACATTACACACCTCGGGCGATTTAAAAGTAAAGATCAAATCTGCCATTTCCAATATCCACATACATATAGGAACACTTTATTAATACGCGTCTTCTTCGTTGTTGCAGGTATGTAAACTTTATTTATTGATAAAAAAATGAAAGATATATTACTTATTAGTAGTACACAAATGTTACAGAATGTTAAACTGTAATAAGGTGAAATTGTATTTATGTTTCTGTGTATGTAAATATGAAAAAACAAATAAACGAGTAGCTCCATGGCAACTCAAAAATAAAAAAATGCATCTCTTTTTTTTAGCACTTGACATTAAAGGAAGATAGATTCTTTACCACAGTCACTGTCTGTCTGATTAGCTCAGTGGTTAGCACGCTCGCTTCTCACCAATGCAGCCGGGCTTGATCTTCAGATCGGGAAGTATGTGAGATGGTATGGTGGTCGCCAGATCGGACAGGTGGGTTTTCTCCAGGTACTCGGTTTCCTCCCACACGAATTACCACATTTACACTTTCACCCGAGCAAACGAGAGTGATTAATATAGGTTATTAAAGATTGTTTTGCAATCGTTGTAAAATAAATAAATAAAGTGTTGTAGTGTATTTCGGCGCGGGTAAAACAACGGCACGGCTAGTGTTCGGGAGGTCGTGGGTTTGAGTCCCACGTCGGGTCACTAACGTTTCCGTTCATTCTCTTCTTCTTCTTCGTATATACAGCACTTATGAAGATTAGGTGCTTTGCTTGGTCACTTTAATGGCGACGAGGGTATATGGTACGGGCAAAGGGGGTAGGCTCCAGGGATCAGAGTGCGGCTCCTAAAGAATAAAAGAGGGAAGAGTGTAGTGTATTTCGGCTTGGGTAGAACAACGGCCCGGCTAGCTCAGTTGGTAGAGCTGTCCGACTAGTGTTCGGGAGGTCGTGGGTTCGGGTCCCACTAACTTTTCCGTTCTTTCTTTGCTTGGTCACTTTAGTGTTTAAACCACTCGACCAACTTCGATAAGGATGCCACATTTGACTTGAAGTGAATATAAAGAATACAGGTAATTTCAGCCCTCGGTAAATTCGGCCCAGTGTTTTTTCTGTAGTAAGGTCGTGGGGGGGCGGGAGGAGGTTGCGAGTGGTGGGGGAGAATGGTGGGGAGGACTAACTGTTTGGTAAGGACTAACTGTAAATTGCTATAGATCTGTTGTATTATCTATGTGTTCACTCTATGACTTGAAATTGCTGTTTATTAATACTGAGATCATTGTAGGCCTATATAATTGTGTACATTTGTGTAAAAATAGATGTAACGTAATGCAGACTCGTTCGGTTTTATTCTATTTCAACAGTAGACATGTAGTATGCATGCAAAGAATTACCGTATGCAAACACACACTCATCATCCTATTTGTTAAATCAAATAACAATCCGAAATCACTGGGCCGATATCACCGAGGGCCGAAATCACCGGATACCAATATGAACGGGTGGCACGATTTACCCAATTCCACCCAAATCTACATGTGTTTGGGCTTTATACAGGTAAATAAAGTTATATATCCCACACTTACAGGACTAAAAACTTCATTGTGTCATTTTAAGTCGTGTTTTGTACAAATAATGCATTAAATCGATCGTTTTACATTCGGTCAAGGGAGGCTACTGCTGATGTATTCATCAGGTAAATCGTGCTATGTTGCATAGCAGTAGCCTCCCTTGACCTAATGTAAAACGATCGATTTAGTGCATTATTTGTACAAAACACGACTTAAAATGACACAATGAAGATTTTAGTCCTGTAAGTATGGGATATATAACCTTAAATACCTGTATAAAGCCCAAACACATGTAGATTTGGTAGAATTGGGTAAATCGTGCTATGTTGCATAGCAGTAGCCTCCCTTGACCGAATGTAAAACGATCGATTTAGTGCATTATTTGTACAAAACACGACTTAAAATGACACAATGAAGTTTTTAGTCCTGTAAGTGTGGGATATATAACTTTATTTACCTGTATAAATCCCAAACACATGTAGATTTGGGTGGAATTGGGTAAATCGTGCCTCCGATATGAACAGATAAACGGACAAAACGACACAATGTGATAATACTAACATTCATATTTGTCGTCTTTATTTTCTTGATATCCAATACATTCACCATCGCCGCCTGTATTACATATGCTTCCAGATACGATTTTCGTTTCATCGGACGGAGGTTTATTTGTCTCCATTTCATTGATTTCGAGCTTAGCGTGTTTTTGGACAGTTTCTATTTCGTCCTTATTGTTGTCCTTGTCTTCGCTTTTTTCACGCTTTTCTGCCATTGTTTACAATTAACTGAATGTATTTTGTATTTCGTGTAAATAGAAGTTTGTAACTGAGGAATTGTGGCGATAACTGGCAATTATATATATTGTGAAATTTGTTTACAAAAGACATGTGCAACTTCCGGTACGGCACGGTGCATGAAATATGGTATTTAGGTCTAAGACCAATAATACGTATAATCACTGTTGAATGTTCTGCATTCAAGTTTTGCTGCATCACTTTACATCATGATAAGCGCTTGAAATCTAAAAGTAGTAACATTCGTCAACACGCCCTGGAATACGAATTCCCGTCCCCCTTCTGCAGTGTTGCTACTCCTCACCGAGTTTAGCCTTGCTCTCAATCAGGTGAACATGTCTCCCCAATAGACTTTCTGTTCTCTTATCAATGTTACTACACTAACAGTAGTATCGTTGACACGCACATACGGATCTGTAGTCCAGTGGTAACACGCTGGACTGGTAATCCAGGGATCGCAGGTCCGCTCCCCCGTCTGACCCTAATAAAAATGAACAATCTTTCAGATGGGACGTTAAACCGAGGTATCGTGTCAATGATTTACACCATGCACGTAAAAGAACCGGAGGAGACTCTGGAATGGGTCTCTGTCTGTATCATTGCACTATCCTTCAAAATCTAAAATGAATAATCTCTTCAGGAGGCGTCGCTCATATGGGCAACCAGTAGCGACAATAAATAAACGTAAAACACCCACAAGTTGACATGCACATGTCTAGCTCCCCAACAATGAGGTTGACTATCAAAAAGGGATATGTACATGTAATGGCACTGAATAGAAATTGATAACAGAAAATGATCAATGGTCGGCACACATTAATTTGTGCAGCTATTATTTGGGTATGGTAAAAAATATGTAGACTTACACGAAGACTGCCGTTACCTCTTTCTCCGCCAATGTCGCATATAATCGCCTGTGCGTAAAGCCGAGAACCAGATCAGACAGAACAGAATGTTGATTGCTCTTCAGACAGTGGAGCTGAAGCACTTGTCCGCATAACAAACAACATAGATCCTGATCAGACTCGGCGCTACACTCGGTGCTACACAGCGGCTGATCTGGATCTATGTTGCTTGCACCTTGCTTTGAATTTATTCGTCACTGAAGGGGTTAATCTAAAAACGAGCACGAACAATATGCCCGTTCTAAATATATTTAAGATACAAAACACGTATATTAAGTGTTAGCTACATTAACGAGTATGTATGTGGAAATCGTGATAGCGCAGTGGTAGCGCGTTCGCTTCAGGTGCGAAATGCCGGAGTTCGAGTCCCGCTGGAGCCGTTACGATTGTGCCCTTGAGCAAGGCATTTAAATTCCACGTTGCCACTTCTCTCGCCCTCGTGGCGATTGATTCCATCAGGAATGAGGTCTCGAGAGTGATTAATATAAGTTGTAAGAACGTGTTTCGCAATCAAACTAATCAATCAACCCAATATAGCGTGCCATATAGATGAATGCTTTAATAATATATATGTACGTGATCTACAGATGACATTCATGAGTATTGTTTGGCAACATTAAACTGAGACATTTGCATATTCCGTGAACTTACTTCGTTAATAATCGATTTCCGAAGTAAAATATGAGCTTTAGATTATTGTACACTTACTTGATTCAAATATTAACGGTAAAAACCTAACGTATGTCCTGGTCGTAGTTCACGAAAACTCACGAAGGCTTTGGCGGAGATTAATTAGTCTCAGTTTAATGTTGCCAAACAATACTTTGATATAGGGCATCGTCATGATACAATACACGTGGCTGATCTTGCGTGGGTGCTTTGACATAGGGCATTGTCATAATACAATACACGTGGCTGAGCATGCGTGAGTACTTTGATATAGGGCATCGTCATAGCACAACACACGTGGCTGATCATGCGTCGGTGCTTTGATATAGGACATCGTCATAATACAATACACGTGGCTGATCATGCGTGAGTACTGTGATATAGGGCATCGTCACGATACAATACACGTGGCTGATCATGCGTGAGTACTGTGATATAGGGCATCGTCATAATACAATACACGTGGCTGATCATGCGTGAGTACTGTGATATAGGGCATCGTCATAATACAATACACGTGGCTGATCATGCGTGAGTACTGTGATATAGGGCATCGTCATAATACAATACACGTGGCTGATCATGCGTGAGTACTGTGATATAGGGCATCGTCACGATACAATACACGTGGCTGATCATGCGTGAGTACTTTGATATATGGCATCGTCATAATACAATACATGTGGCTGATCATGCGTGAGTACTGTGATATAGGGCATCGTCATAATACAATACACGTGGCTGATCATGCATGAGTACTTTGATATAGGGCATCGTCATAATACAATACACGTGACTGATCATGCGTGAGTACTTTGATATAGGGCATCGTCATAACACAATACACGTGGCTGATCATGCGTGAGTACTGTGATATAGGGAATCGTCATAATACAATACACGTGGCTGATCTAACGTGGGTACTTTGATATAGGGCATCGTTACGATACAATACACGTGGCTGATCATGCGTGGATACTGTGATATAGGGCATCGTCAATGATTCACTTGGTTTAACATGTGTGAGTACTTTAATATAGGGGCATCGTCATTCAATACTGCTCGAAGGGCACCCGGGTTCGGCCGCCACCAAAAATAGCCTGGGAGTCGATCGAATGACAAAAGCCTTCGGTGCGATTTTTAAATACCCCCAAAAAACAACGAATAATAAACACACACTACTGAAAGATAATTTCGTGTGCTGTATATGATTAGAACCCGATAAGAGAAAGGATAGATCCGGATCTAACTTAGGATATCCAGGATCAGTTTTGTAGATATTGATAAGTTTTAATGTTATGTAGGTGCATTCTATTACCTATGGAGATTAAGCTTCTACTTATATATATCGGTGCTCCGCGATATTCGGAGAATAGTTTTAATTTCTCAGAATGATCATTCTGAAGGGTTTATCTATGTGATCTCGTTTAGTGTTAGAAACATACATTTAAAGGTAAGATACTTGTTGAATATTTATCTTTGTTTTAACATTACGTGTGCTTGTGTGATGTACCTCTGCAGGGTTATTGTGTGCTATACGTTTATTTATCGTCGTATTAAACCGAGGTCTCGTGTCGGTGCTTTACACCGTGCACGTAAAAGAACCAGAGGAGATTCTGGAATGGGCCTCTCTCTGTATCATTGCACTATCCTCCAAAATCTAAAATGACTAATATCTTCAGGAGGCGTCGCTCATATGGGCAACCGGTAGCGACGATAAATAAACGTAAAAAACAAACAAACAAAAACTCGAATGGTAGTGTAAGATACAGAAGACGACGCTCCTATACCACGAGTATCTCTTCTTCTGTTACATGCCATGTGAAATATCGGAAGTCGTGAAAGCGCGTTCGCTTCAGGTGCGAAATGTCCAGAGTTCGAGTCCCGCTGGAGCCGTTACGATTGTACCCTTAGGCAAGGCATTTAATTTCCACGTCGCCTCTTCTCTCGCCCTCGTAGCGATGGATTCCATCAGGAATAAGGTCTCGAGAGTGAATAATATAAGTTATATGAACTTGTTTCGCAATCGAGCTAAAATAAATTGTATAAACTAAATATGGATACGTGATACGCTTTAAAGTCAAGCTGAAAGTCTGTTAATATTATTAGGGTCAGACGGGGGATCGAACCTGCGACCAACGTCCACTGGCCTAGGTCCATAGCCACATAAAGAGGTCATATTTAATACAATGGTGTGGTAACGCCAAATGGGTTAATGCCAAAATTACCGATATCTGGTGTATACGGATAACACCGAAAGTGTGATATTGTTAATTTTAAAGCCCCAAATGCGTTTACAAACTGAGATATAATAAGGACCAGATGATTATAAAGCGTGAAGGAATGGTGTTGTTATGTAAGCTGCCCATCGCCCAAATGGGCAACCGGTAGCGACGTTAAATAAACTTAAATAAACTTTTAATTTTTTTAAATCGGGAAAATTGTCTTGTATTGCCATTTCCAATAATAATTTACTCAAAGTGAAAGTACAGCTCTTGATCTGTTGATCTGTTCGCAAATGAACTAGTCTATGTGGAATTGCTACCAGTAAGTTACTTCCCTTTATGAATAGTTCTTTACCAAGATATTTCCCCTGAAAAAGTATATATGTTCCCTTAATTGGTTTCTTCTGTTTTTATCGCTGCTTCCTATGCACAACATGCTATCAATGTTAATCCGATTTCTCATCGCATGAGTATTACGTTTTATAATATCGACATATATTCTACAGTATATCCAATGGAGACTTTACTGTTAAAATGTGCATCAATGAATTAAACACGCCCAGTGTAGTTCATACCCCAATGGAAACTATTAACCCGCGATTCATTACTTATATTTACATTAATTATTCGAAGAATATGAAAGAAACGCTGCCCAATATTAGGAATGCGCATGCGCGCAACCTCTAGTGCACATGCTTAGTGTGGACATTCACACGGAAATAGACACAAACAGGCATATACATTCATTGAAGGAAATGCAATAACGATGTAAATGTTGCAAAATGGCGAGACGTGAGTGCCGTTGACGTCGCCATGCTGTACGGCCTATCGAAATATTTAACGCATCAATTTGCTAAGGCAAATGAGGAATATAACAAAATTGTACATTTCGACTTCAAAATGCGGTCATTGGAAATGTATATAAATATCTGATCGAATCAAAGATATCCTAAAACAATAGTTAAACTACGCCCCATACTACTATATTGGCGTGCCACCAACAGCCGGTGCACCCATCAGCACTAGAATGATGATTGGTGAGTTCTGTACGTACCGATGTGTTTAGCAAGTAGAATGTATGTACAGGTATATAGATGCATTTTGTTGTTGGTGGTTACAGGTTCATGGTATGTATATATATAGTTGCTGTCTGTCTGTGTGTCTGTCCGTCCGTTTGATTGTATTTGATCTTAAACACTCTTAAACACACTGCAACACAAATCCTCTTATTCCCACACCCGTTGTTACCTACTTTTATATAAGTGGGAACAATAGGACTACACCGTGACACACACTGGAGGAATGAGAGACATCGGTGAGTTATTGCCCCTGAATACTCTTTAAAAGTAGATAGGTCCTATTAAGTGTTTTCCTCTATTTTTATCGTTGTTTCCTTTGCACAACATGCTAGAAATTTTATTCCACTATCGCTTTATATGATTATTAAATTACTATATCTCGACAGATCTCCTACAGCGTATGCAATGGGTACTTATTTGTAAAACAATGTTATCAGTTAATTAACACGATTTTGATAAAATCACAATTATCATACCACAACATCTGGTTAGGGAACAACAGTAAAAACAAAGGATTCTAACTGAAAGGACCTATTCACATTTGGAATAAATCAGACTTTATCTGCCAAGGGAGGTAATAGAAAATTAGAGATGTCTCTCATTGTTTGATCGCTTTTGTTCAAATGAGATACATCGCAAATTTTCTATTACCTCCCTTGGCAGATGAAGTCTGATTTATCCCAACATTTCGTTTTAGTTAGAATCCTTTGTTTTCACTGTTGACCCCAAACCAGATGCTGCGGTATGATAAATGTGATTTTATCAAAATCGTGTTAATTAACTATTGCATATACTGTAGGAGATATGTCGAGATATAGTAATTTTGTAATTATAAGAAGCGAAAGTGGATCAAAATGTCTAGCATGTTGTGCAAAGGAAACAACGATAAACATAGAGGAAAACACTTAACACGATGGACTGGGTTCTGATTCTTACAACTAATATTAATCACTCTTGAGACCTCATTCCTGATGGAATCCATCACCACGAGGGAGAGAGAAGATGTAATGTGGAATTTAAATGCTTTGCCTAAGGGCGCAATCATAACGGCTCCAGCGGTGTTCGAACTATATAATGTATATAATTATATATATATATGTATGTATGTTCCATTAATGTCAAGCAGGTTCGATCCCCCGTCTGACCCTAATAAAATTAACAGTCTTTCAGATGGGACGTTAAACCGAGGTCTCGTGTCGGTACTTTACACCGTGCACGTAAAAGAACCAGAGGAGATTCTGGAATGGGTCTCTGTCTGTAACATGCACTATCCTCCAAAATCTAAAATAACTAATCTCTTCAGGAGGCATCGCTCATATGGGCAACCGGTAGCGACGATAAATAAACGTAAAAACACACATTAATGTCAAACCCCTTGCGGGGACGTAGGTCTACATGTTTTCCTGGGCAAGCTTAGCCGACTTAAGTGGTTAACCAGTACTAAGCAATGTGTGTGAGGTGCCTTGCTCAATGGCACTACATACGTGGCCTGACCGAGTATCGAACCCGGGACCGATCGATTCCAAATCCGACGCTCTACCACTGGACCACGGATGCCACACGTATATAAGACTCTGTCTTTCATTCTAATCCTTGTTCTGTAATTTGATATGTGTAGTGTAGGCCTATGCATGCATGTATGCATGCATGTATGCATGCATGTATGTATGCATGTTCCATTAATGGCAAACCCCTTGCGGGGACGTCGACATGTTTTCCTGGGCAGGCTTAGCCGACCTAAGTGGTTAACCAGTACTAAGCAATGTGTGCGAGGTGCTTTGCTCAATGACACTACATACGTGGCCTGACCGAGTATCGAACCCGGGACCGTTCGATTCCAAATCCGACGCTCTACCACTGGACCATGGATGCCACGGATGCATTGTTCAATATGTTTGGAAAATATGCTTAATATACTAACTCCGAACCTTTCGCACCTGAAGCGAACGCGCTACTACTGCGCCACCTCGACTTCCACCATTATGTTTCTTGTTATTTGAAGTTCTCATTTCCCCATATTACATGTTAGTGTATCAGTATAGACTCCGGTTAATGATAAACATAAATACTATACTTTACAATAATTAGGGATAATAGCTGTTACGTCGTACTCGTTCCGTGTGATTCACTGAGGATCAAAGAACCGTTATCTGCACATAATGCAGAATACAAATAATTATGAGCGAACGGTAGCCTGTATCTACAGGCCACTATTGTTGTGTTTTGTTTGTTTTGGGAGTTTAAAGGGAGTTTAAAGTTGCACCAACAGCGTACGCTATGTGTCGACTCTCCAGTTATTATTGATGGAGGAAGACTCACTATGCACTTCCGGGTAGTATTTCCGGCACGGAGGACATCCGGGTAAAACCACTGACCTTCCACAAGTCAGTTTGAGAGCCTTCTCAGGTCAGATACCTTAAATACTCAGCGGTGCCTTAAACCACCACTGTGTTCTCCCGTCAAACCATAATAAATAATAATAATAATAATAATAATAAAGACTTTATTTTACGAGAGAACTCATTTAACAAAAGTTAATCAACCATGAGGCCCTCAACATAATTATATACAAATCAAATGATAGGACTATAAGTGAAAACTGCATATTGGAATACAGTTTAATAGTGCCTGACACAAACAATTAAAGTACTGAATACACTGTTAGTCACTTCTGACATCTGCCAGTTGATTACTCTGTATATAATTATCAACAAACACCCACAGAGCCACGCCAACACCCCACATTGTCCCAGCTACACCCCACAGAGTCACGCCAATATCATACAGAGCGTCTGTAACACCTCACAGAGCCACGCCTACACCCCACATAGTCCCGGCCACACCCCCACAGAGACACACCAACACCCCACAGAGCGCCTGTAACACCCCAACGAGTCTCGGCAATGTGCTATGTAGGTCCCTCAGTCTCTCAATTGCTGTACAATTATTTATGATTTTGTTGATGTAAATATAAATCAGCTGTTTGTACTTTGTCAACAAGAGCCACTGTTTGGTTTAAACACATTTATTTTAGCTAGATTGCGAAACAAGTTCTTACAACTTATATTAATCACTCTCGAGACCCCATTCCTGATGGAATCCATCGCCACGAGGGAGAGAGAAGATGTAACGTGGAATTTAAATGCCTTGTCTAAGGGCACAATCGTAACGGCTCCAGTGGGGCTCAAACTCCGGACTTTTCGCACCTGAAACGAACGCGAAGATGTATTAGCAGGTTTGACTATAGATAACATATCAATTGTGTTGCAAAAATTATTTCATTTACACAAACTCTCTCTATATTCTCAAAAGTGTGTGTGTTTTACGTTTATTTATCGTCGCTACCTGTTGCCCATATGAGCGACGCCTCCTGAAGAGATTAGTTATTTTAGATGTTTGGAGGATAGTGCAATGATACAGAGAGATACTCATTCCAGAGTCTCCTCTGGTTCTTTTACGTGCACGGTGTAAAGCACCGACACGAGACCTCGGTTTAACGTCCCATCTGAGAGACTGTTATTTTTATTAGGGTCAGACATGGGGATCGAACCTGCGATCCCTGGATTACCAGTCCACCGTGTTACCACTGGACTACAGATCCGTCTGTTTCTCAAAAGCGCTATGAGTACTGGGGTTATATAGTGTGGCTATATTTTCAATAACTTATTATGATTGCCGGGATATGATTGAGCACACAGCTGCCTGTCTATCCGACGCACGTTTCTTATATTTACACTAGGAATGTATACAGCAATTAGGAATATAACAGCACAGGTTAAAATCATATACAGTCTACATCCGCTATGTCGAATTATACAGTCTACATCCGCTATTTCGAATTCCATCGGACCGAGCAAAATACTTCGACCGAAATTTGACTTAACGAAATTCGATATAAACGGAGCCAGTTATATGTAAAATGATATTGTCTGAAACGGGACTCTGATCCGAGTTCGAGATAACCGGAGAATTCGACATAACCGACTTTGACATAACGGATGTGGACTACCTGTTTTAAACAAGAAATATCACAGTAGGTGATGATTGCCACCGCCATAGCCGAAGAAGTTGCAGCCAGGACTGGATATATTGACTCGGACGGACGGACACACGGAGAGTACGGAAACTATATCCCCCAACTACTGTAGCACAGGAGCTTGTGTCAGTCAACATAGCCCATAACACATAGCCCCTCTACCCTTCTTCTCACGAAGTATTTTTAGCATGTTACGGCCGCCTGTGGGTTTGTGAGTTTATTTCGAGATTATTGATGCGTGATATTGACGCGTAGCTACTAAGTGAAGTGTTCTTGCAGGAATCGCAGGTTCGACCTCCCGTCTGACCATACTAAAATTAACAGTCTTTCAGGTGGGACTTTAAACCGAAGTCTCGTGTCGGTGCTGTACACCGTGCATGTAAAAGAACCAAGGGAGTATCTAGAATGGGTCTCTGTCTGTATCATTGCACTATCCTCCAACTTTCTAAAAAATGACTAATCTCTTCAGGAGGCATCGCTCATATGGGTAACCGGTATCGACGATAAATAAGCGTAAACCACACACTGTGCTTTACATTGGCATGTAGCAGGTTAGATTTGTGTTCAAATGAAGTTTGAATGCGAGCGATTTTCACTTATTTATGAGAACACCGGGGTGTATATATATCGACGCCCAGATTAACAAGGTTGCGACGATAAATTAATGGAAAGCATCGTTACAACACGTTACACTCTTGGCAGAGAAAATGCAGAGAAAATATAGATTATTGCCAATGTATGACTCAGCAATTGTCAGCAAAGTGATAGTCTACAATATATGTTCTACTAATCGTCGTGGTGGCATGGGGCGGGCTTTTCGAATCAGATTGTATGGCAAAACTATAGGACAAAATAAAACCGCTTCCGTAGTCGATGGTTAAAGTCGCTTACTTTTATGCCACTGTAACCTATCATCATTGATGGTGACGGGTTCGAGCCGCGCTCAGATTGTGTCACTTTATGTGAAAATGTTGGCAGTTTCGTACGGAACTTGGTGCACCAAGTACTGTTTAACCGCTGGAGCCTGTCCAGGAAAGGTGCTGTTAGGTAAACTGCCCGTCGCTCAAATGGGCAACCGGTAGCGACGTTAAATAAACTTAATTAAGAACATAAATAAATAAATCAGCTCCAATAATCTCACATATTGTTCTTAAACTTAGTGCATACAATTTACACAGGCGTATCCAGGGAACTCAAGCACCCCCATTAATGTTCGAGGCTGGTGGTTTTTCATCTAATTTATATCCTATGAAATCGTTTTTACACCGTAGATTCCAGGAAGTTGCACAATTTGGCATTAGGTTCTCAAATTGTTTCGGCGGGAGGATGCCCCGGAACCCCCTTCTTCTATGGGCGAGCTTTGCTGCCCGGGGCTGGTGATACTAAACTAGCATCCACTTATTATGTTCCTGGATACGCCTATATTTTTTATTTAAGTTTATTTAACGTCGCTACCGGTTTCCCATTTGAGCGACGGGCAGTTTACCTAACAACACATTTCCTGGACAGGCTCCAGCGGTTAACCAGTACTTGGTGCACCAACCTCCGTAAGAAACTTCCAACTTTTTCATATAAATGAGACACGGTCTGAGCGTGGCTCGAACCCGTGACCATCAGAGATGATAGGTTACAGTGGTATACAAGTCAGCGACCTTAACCACTCGACCACGGAGGCGGTCTTATACAGTTGTAGTAACCTCGATGGACATGCTGTCTGTTTATATGTTTTACCCATTGCTTGATTAGGGAAAGTAACTTGCTGCCCTCGGAATAGAGATACATTTCTAAATACAGTCAAACATGTCTTAAGCAGCCAGCCAAGGGAATCACATAAATGGCTGCTTAGCACAGATGGCTGCTTAATAGATGCATGATAAAACAGCATAGTGGGAATCTGGAAACTGGCTGCTTAATACAGGTTGGCTGCTTAATAGATTTATGATAAAACAGCATAGTGGGAATCTGGAAACTGGCTACTTAATACAGGTTGGCTGCTTAATAGATGTATGATAAAACAGCATAGTGGGAATCTGGAAACTGGCTGCTTAATACAGGTTGGCTGCTTAATAGATGTATGATAAAACAGCATAGTGGGAATCTGGAAACTGGCTGCTTAATACAGGTTGGCTGCTTAATAGATGTATGATAAAACAGCATAGTGGGAATTTGGAAACTGGCTGCTTAGTACAGGTTGGCTGCTTAACGGAGGTGACCACTAACACAGTTTGACTGTATAAGCATAGTTTTGGTGGTGTTGATTTTTTTAGCCCCAATTATAAATCACTGCGTGTGTGATTTTACGTTTATTTATCGTCGCTACCGATTACCCATATAAGCGACGCCTCCCGAAGAGATTAGTCATTTTAGATTTTGGAGGATAGTGCAATGATACAGACAGATACCCATTACAGAGTCTCCTCTTCTTCTTTTACGTGCACGGTGTAAAGCACCGACACGAGACCGCGGTTAAACGTCCCATATGAAAGACTATTAATTTTATTATGGTCAGACGGGGGGGGGGGGGGTCGAACCTGCGATCCCTGGATTACCAGTCCAGCGTGTTACCACTGGACTACAGATCCATCTGTATATAAATCACTGCTACGTCCGCCTGTGGTTTTATTTCGAGGTTCTTGGTGCGTGATATTGACCTTGCAGTATACACGTGTAAATACTAATTAAAGTGCACTTGACAATGTGCTTTACATTGGCATGTAGCCGGTTAGTTGTGTGTTCAAATGAAGCTTGAATGCGAGCAATTGTGACATGACTTATTTATGAGAACAACGGAGTGTATACACCATGTCCATTAAATATAGTTCTATAGTAATACACAATTCGTGCAGCGGTATGTAATACTTTATTCTATTAACCGTATGTTGTTGTTTTTTTACGTTTATTTATCGTCGCTACCGGTTGCCCATATGAGCGACGCCTCCTGAAGAGATTAGTTATTTTAAATTTTTGGAGGATAGTGCATGATACAGACAGAGACCCATTCCAGAGTCTCCTCTCGTTCTTTTACGTGCACGATGTAAAGCACCGACACGAAACCTCGGTTTAACGTCCCATCTGAAAGACTGTTAATTTTATTAGGGTCAGACGGGGGATCGAACCCGTATGAAACCTTTTGAACAGTTAAATACATGTGTACGATGATATTTAACTTTAAATTAATTCTTGCATATTAATTTACTAGATAATGCCGATGGAATAAAATTAAAAGTGAGTAAAGTGTTTGTTTATTATAGTGTCACCCCTATTTAAAGGGCCAGCCATTTCTGACTTATGAGACGCCTCTTTTTGTGAACATCAGTACTTCCCGAACCCTATGCTTGTATGCCAGGCAGCATGCTGGTAGGCAATCTGTAACCATTATTTAACTAGCCTCACCAACCGACCATATCAGAACGAACCCCTGACGAGGTTCGAACCTTCGACCTCCGCTCCATAGGCGGACGCAAGGCTTAACCACTACGCCACGGATAAATATCAAAGATGCCACGTGATAGGTGCCAAAGTCCCGGAGTTCGATCCCCGCTGGAGCCGTTACGATTGTGCCCTTAGGCAAGGCATTTAGCTCCCACATTCATCTCTCTCCCTCGTGATGATGGATTCCATCAGGAATGAGGTCTCGACCGTGATTACTATTAATATTAAGTTGTAAGAACTTGTTTCGCAATCGAGCTAAAGTAAATATGTGTAAACTAAATATGCCATTGATGGTTACGAGTATGTACTATTATGTTTTAAGTACAGTTGTTCCGAGTCACTACTTGCATCCACTTCATATTTCACAGAGTAAAATACCCTATATACCAATGTACAATGTAATTTAATGAGAGACAACTCTAATTATCTATTATCTCCCTTGACAGATAAAGTCTGATTTATCCCAATATGTAAATAGGTCATTTTAGTTGGAATCCTTTGTTTTCATTGTTGTTCCCTAACTATATGTTGCTGTATGATAAATGTGATTTTATCAAAAACGTGTTAATTAACTGATAACATTGTTTTACAAATAAGTACCCATTGCATATACTGTAGGAGATCTGTCGAGATATAGTAATTTAATAAGTATACGAAGCGATAGTAGAATAACATTGCTAGCATGTTGTGCAAAGGAAACAACGATAACAATAGAGGGCTACACTTAATAGGACCTACCTACTTTTAGGGAGTATTCAGGGGCAGTAACTGTCACACCGCTGTTCAGAAATTCGAATGTATGTGTGTGTTTTACGTTTATATATCGTCGCTACCGGTTGCCAATATGATCGACGCCTCCTAAAGAGATTAGTCATTTTGGATTTTTGGAGGATAGTGCAATGATACAGACAGAGACCCATTTCAGAGTCTCCTCTTGTTCATTTACGTGCACTATGTAAAGCACCATCTGAAATACTGTTAATTGTATTAGGGTCAGACGGGGGATCGAACCTGCGATCCTAGGATTACCAGTCCAACGTATTAACCATTGGACTACATATCCGTCTGCCAGGTTCGATCCCTGGAGTACCAGTCCAGCGTGTTAACCACTTGACTACAGATCCGTCTGCTCGAATGTATGATATCGTGTGCTTTACATTTATTTATCGTCGCTACCGGTTGCCAATATGAACGACGCCTCCTGAAGAGATTAGTCATTTTAGAGTTTTGGAGGATAGTGCAATGATACAGACAGAGGCCCATTCTAGAATATCCTCTGTATGATATTGGTCGTTCTCAATATATATAATTCGTTTGCTCACCGGCGTTTGAGAAGTCATAGCTGTATTCTTTGAATATACATGTACATAGTCTAGTATACCTACATGTATGTACATATTATGTATACTAGACTATGTATATTCAAAAGAAATAAATATTGTTTAAACTAACTACGTATATATTTTGAACATGAAAGACTATCTATCTATCTTCCTCTAATGTCGAACCCCTCGGTTTCGAGTTTGTTTTATCGCAAAAAAAACAATGTTTACCAAATGAACATAAGCATACAAAGTATAATGTTAGAATGTGTAGCAGCATTACGTAAAAATTGAATTTTTCAAATATCTTTTATTTCATACGATGTAATGCTGCTTTAAACTAACTACAGTATAAAACCCAACAAAATCTCGAAAAACTAATTTAAAACTAGCGATCTAGATTTGTGACATTTTATTTCATTATTTATATAAAAACACGATGCAACCCCCTGTGGTTTGTTTGATTGAGTATGTACATTGATCAATAAGCTATACTCTTTTTACATGGCATATGTTGGCGCTCGTTGACGCTGGGTAATTCCACTAATCGATTTACATAACGTCGGATAAAGTAACTTATTCATGCATGCATTCTCTACAGACAACATGTAATGGATGTGGAAATATAACACGCGTTGTCTGCTTCTGTGTTTAATGTGTGTGTGTGCACGCGGATATTAAAGCGACATTACATCGCAAAACTCTAATAAAATGCATGTTTCCACGTATAAATGCAGTGTTACTACAAATTCTCCTAAATGCATTCGAACACTAACATTGAACCAATAAACATTTTGTTCAGTGTTTTTGTTGCCTACAAACTTTCAAAAGTGAAAGTAGGATTCCATTTAGCGGTCATCCACGCTCCGGAAATGTCGTTTGTTTATCATTGGAGTAAATATGTACGATAAATCGTGTTATTCAGGATACACGCGTTGTATTCCGCATGAACGTCGACCCTATTTACATTATTTTGTTATGTCAACAAATCGCGTATACGACGCTTGTTTATTTGTTGAAATTGACATTCAGATTTTGAGGCAAATATTGGAAAGAAAAGTATACCATACAATAGGAAATTACATTCTGCAGACATTTGCGTTTTCACCGATGTAGTGTCGCTTTAATAAAGTGAATAGTTCACCTGACACAAGATTATCGAATGAATGCGAAGTACTTCCCATAATATCTGCGAGCAGGTTCTGTGTTTACGATATTTTTATGTTACACAACACGGAACACAAGTGTGAGGAATTTTGATTTGAAAACCGTATCGTAAGATTATTAACCTGTACATTTTAGATAACTGCGTTGAGAGATTATGTAAACTTTTTATCGGCACATCATAACTGTTAAATCTTCGATCGTTTTTTTCAGGTCACGTTTGGTTCGTTAGCAAGATATACAGGCCTACATAGTATTTATGGACGCAGAACAAACACGATGCTTGGCTGTTTTGTGTGATTTTTGGATTAATGTGTAAGGTCAGTGACAACGTTGCCATGGCGATAAGAAGTGTTGTGATCGTGTTAATTATCAAACGAGAACAGGCTAAAGGAAAAGAAATCTTCATTTATAAATAAGAAGGATATTAGTTTATGAAAAAGAAAGATAAGAACGACTTCGTTTATGGAAAAGAAAGTTAAGAACGACTTCGTTTATGGAAAAGAAAGATAAGAACGACTTCGTTTATAGAAAATATGGATATAAAACTAGTTCGTTGGGATAGCAACGACTTGGTCAATAGAAAACAGAGAAAGGATAGCAACTACTCTGGCTATAAAACAAGGGATTTATGTGACAACTACTCTGGTTATTTAAAAGAAAGGATAGCGGCTACTTCGTGAATATAGGTTATCAGTGTATTTATTTCAATTTTCGTTCAAAATGTATTCCACAATTCCGAAGCAATGGAGGAATGAATTTAGCAACAACGTTACGTTGCAAGAGATAAATGATGTTCTGGTTACGTTACACATTCCAACCATCGTGCTGATCTCGATTTTCATGTTTGTGGGCGTTATTGGAAACGTATTAGTATTGTGTATTTACACGAACTACAAATCGTCCACGTATAAAAGTTTCATTGTTTGGCTAGGTTGGATGGACTTGTTAGCGTGTCTGGTCGGGAAACCGGCCCTTATTACCAGCATGCTATACCCTTACATGTCCCCTTCAGATGCACTATGCCACTGGACCAGATCTCTCCATGTCTTCGTCAGCGTCAGCGCTGCGCTAATCTTCCTCGCTATTTCGTATGAACGATACAAGAAAATCTGCTTCTTGGATATGCACCAACTTAGCACTAAGAGAGTGAATGTTATTTGTTTCTTGGCGGCCATACTTGCGTTGCTGGTTGCTATTCCGGCCCTGTTTGTGTTTGGAGACGCCGACGTAGATACTGGAGTGAACAACATAACTGGCGTTGAATGTTTCATCGATCAAAAATATGATGGGTCATCGTTCCCTCAGATATATTTTATGACTCAACTGGTTCTGTGTTTGGTATGCTTCCTCGTCATGTGCGTGTTTTATGTTCGTATCGGAAGAACTCTACGGTGGCATCGGGCTTTTGTGAAGGAGCATACATATGCTCGAAAGGAATTTAACGGTAAAAAAACTTATTTAGATCATGTTATACAGCCATAACCCGTGTTATTGATCACTTCCATTAAGCAAGCAACCAACCTGTATTAAGCAGTCAGTTTCTAGATTTCCAATACGTTATTCTTGTTATACAGTGGCCCTCTATTAAACAGACATGTGCTAAGCAGTCAGTTTCTAGATTCCCATGGCTGGCTGCCTATGACAGGTTTGACTGTATCTATAACTGACTGTATACTACCACAAGGAAACTGTTCGTGTATAATATTAAGGGAGTGGCACCGGGTAAAATATGTAAACGCTTAGGGTCAATAACACAGGCTCTTTTTTCAGTCAATAAAAAACCGATCTACCCTTCTTTGTTTTATACAAATTTATTTTAGCTCGATTGCGAAACAAGTTCTTACAACTTATATTACTCTCTCTCTCGACCTCATTCTTAGTGGAATTCATCGCCACGAGGGAGAGAAAAGAGGCAATGTGGACTTTAAATGCCTTGTCTAAGGGCACACTCGTAACGGCTCTAGCGGGGCTCGAACTCCGGACCTTTCGTACCTGAAGCGAACGCGCTAACACAGCGCTATCACGACTTCTACCCTTCTTCTTCTGATAATGAAGAAGTAGGGTAATGGGGGTAATCTTGTTATGGATTGAAACAAGCGCGTGTGTTCAATACGCTACGATACGGTATTGGATGTGAAATACTGATCACTCGTTAATTACAATATAAAAACCACAATGCTCATCTGTACAGTACAGGGATCGCAGGTTCGATCCCCCGTCTGACCATAATAAAATTAACAGTTTTTCAGATGGGACGTAAAACCGAGGTCTCATGTGTTACACCATGCACGTAAAAGAACCAGCGGAGATTCTGGAATGGGCCTCTGTCTGTATCATTGCACTATCCTCCAAAAATATAAAACGACTAATCTCTTCAGGAGGCGTCGCTCATATGGGTAACCGGTAGCGACGATAAATAAACGTAAAAACACACTGTACAATACACGGGTATTATTAGAATCTATCATAGCTAACTAATAAGTTTATTTAAAGTCGCCACCGCATAAATGCATTTGGGCGACTGAGTTTTCTAAGAAAATTAAAATACAGTCAAACCTGTCTTAAGCAGCCAGCCAAGGGAATCTCAGAAAGTGGCTGCTTAGCACAGGTGGCTGCTTAATAGAGGTCAAATGTATAATAAAACAGCATATTGGGAATCTGGAAACTGGCTGCTTAATACAGGTTGGCTGCTTAATAGAGGTGACCACTAACACAGGTTTGACTGTACACATCATCTCAAAGTGATGGTTTTGTCTATCGCAATTATAATAACTAGATGTATAGTGGGCTATGAGGGCTGCTGTAATCTCAGTGTGTGTTCGGTTTTCATATCTCCAACTGTCGCTCACACAAGAATGTATGCCAGCGACAGTCGGGGGTAGACCGGGTGAATACAATACCCGGTGCATGTATACTTCTAAGATGTCTAAGATTGCATATTTATAAACATAAGTTTACAATTTCTAGTACGGAATCTATCATTGCGTAATATTGTATATCTATGCATTCGATAACGATCTATTGATAATACTAATATATTTCACAGTTATATGCCACACAGACGGATCTGTAGTCCAGTGGTAACACGCTGGACTGGTAATCCAGGGATCGCAGGTTTGATCCCCCGTCTGACCCTAATACAATGATCAGTCTTTCAGATGGGATTTTAAACCGAGGCCTCGTGTCGGTGCTGGTAAAAGAACCAGAGGAGACTCTGGAATGGGTCTCTGTCTCTGTATCATTTCACTATCTTCCAAAAATCTAAACTGACTAATCTCTTCAGGAAGTTGTACCTGTTGCTTAGCACCTACTGTAATTATCCAATTACATGGCAGAGTGTCAATTGCCATGGATGCGACCACAACATGGTTTATTCCAACATCCAACAACGTATCGGATGTAAGACAGTTTATTTCCTTTGGTAACACGCTGGACTGGTAATCCAGGGATCGCAGGTTCGATCCCCCGTCTGACCCTAATAAAATTAACAGTCTTTCAGATGGGACGTTAAACCGAGGTCTCGTGTCGGTGCTTTACACCGTGCACGTAAAAGAACCAGAGGATGCTCTGGAATGGGTCTCTCTCTGTATCATTGCACTATCCTCCAAAATCTAAAATAACTAATCTCTTCAGGAGGCGTCGCTCATATGGGCAACCGGTAGCGACGATAAATAAACGTAAAAACAACTATTTCATTTTTGCAAATATTATATACTTTTTCCGAATATTCCGGACATTCGGACGTCCGAGCTAATATTCGTTGCTATCCATAAGTTTAATATGATAGTGTACCTTGCCAACATGTATGTAGAAGCACTGTTTCAATTTTCAACGAAATCTAACACATTTTAAGAAAATATATACTGTGTTACACATTTGAGCTAAAACGAACCTTCAATTAACTTCAAATTCTCTTCAATTTAAGTCAAATCGAGTGCTTGGTGCAAAACTAGTGTAACCACATGGATACAGTGAAGGGGTTGCGGTAGTTCTGCACTAATCCCTTGAATTATACTTTTAGGATGTTTTGAGATTATCCTCCAATAAAATCAACATTATTAATATATTAAACATTTAAAAGCTCCAATTAGTAAGCACACTTATAATAATACCTTATATGTATATATAAATGGGTAATGTATGTCAGAGATTTACAAATGCAATACAAGATTGATTGGTTAGTATTTAGTATTATTATATTCATTTGTTTGTAGACCAGACACTGTTTATGTTTGTGTCTTAATAAAAGATTCTTCATAATTTATATACAAGTTCTTTCAACAACAGCAACAATCAAGAAACAAAAACAAGGTAAACTTTATTATAGCTAGAGCAGGTGGAACTGTGATTTGTAGGTGTCATACCAACATTTATAACGCATAATATGTTATTACTGACCTTTTTAGGTTTGAAATGCCCTGATGACAAGATGAAGAACGACAGTGTGGCTAGATCAAATGAAGATGTACTATTGAACGAGTCGAAGAAACAGAACCGTAACGTTAACACTATAGAATCAGGGCGCGATGTAGACGAGCATGAACACGAGATCGGATATACTACAAACGCTGTAGCATATTCTACAGATCGAGTTGTTGCACATACGGATATTATCAAAGGCTCACAGGACACGCTGCACAAATCTCACCGTAACTTAATCGCTGAACTAGCAAACAAGACGAAAGGTGATACGGAAAACGCACAAAATGTCCACACAAAAGAAATAACAAAGATGCTTTTCATTGTAACGGTTGTGTTTATTTTAT
Organism: Archivesica marissinica; assembly: GCA_014843695.1. Lineage (NCBI taxonomy): Eukaryota > Metazoa > Mollusca > Bivalvia > Venerida > Vesicomyidae > Archivesica > Archivesica marissinica. Next base: position 6,928,884 of record CM026396.1, read on the forward strand.
CGTTTCTGCCGCATCTAGTTCTAATGGTTATGAATTCTGCACACTCGCGTACTCTTAAAGAAATGTCGCCAGCTGGTGTTGTAGTGTATACAATATGTCTGCGAACATTTGTTATCAATAACATGGCTAATCCAATTGTGTATTTTGTGTGTCTAAGAACGTTTCGTTCTATGTGTTATGAAAGGTTTAGACGACTATTGCAGATTATTATGTGTAGAAATAATGCTGAACATTCGTTATCTCCTTAGCGCCACAAATGAGTGTCTAGTGATCCAGTGGGAGAGCGTCGGATTTGGAATAAAAGGATCCCGGTTTCGATAATCCGCCTTCGTGGCCGAGTGGTTACGGTAGCTGACTTGTATACCACTGTAACCTAGCATCACTGATGGGCACAGGGTTGAGCTGGGCTCAAACCGTGCCTCTTTCTATGAACATATTGGCAGTTTCTTACTGAGGTTGGTGCACCAAAGTACTGGTAAACCGCTGGAGCCTGCCCATGAAAGGTGTTGTTAGGTAAACTGCCTGCTGGCGATATAGCCCAACATGGTGCTGATGCAGGCGTAAAACCCGAAATATAACATAACTGACTGAGGTTGGTGCACCAAGTACTGGTTAACTGCTGGAGCCTGGCCAGGAAAGGTGTTAAATGTAGACTGCCCGTCGCTCAAATGGACAACCGACAGCAACGTTAAATAAACTTAAATAAGAAAAACAATAGTCGATCAGGGCACGTAGGCCTATGTAGTGTCCTTGAGCAAGGCTTACCACACACCTTTCTTAGTACTTAAACTCTTAAGTCGGTTACGCCTGCTCATGGAGACATATCTAGATTCCTGCAAGGGGTTTGAGTTTGAACATTAATGGAACATACATTGAATGTACTGCGCACTGAGAGATTCCAGGACGAATGCTACATTGAATGTACTGCGCACTGAGATATTCCAGGACGAATGCTACATTGAATGTACTGCGCACTGAGATATTCCAGGACGAATGCTACATTGAATGTACTGCGCACTGAGATATTCCAGGACGAATGCTACATTGAATGTACTGCGCACTGAGATATTCCAGGACGAATGCTACATTGAATGTACTGCGCACTGAGATATTCCAGGACGAATGCTACATTGAATGTACTGCGCACTGAGATATTCCAGGACGAATGCTACATTGAATGTACTGCGCACTGAGATATTCCAGGACGAATGCTACATTGAATGTACTGCGCACTGAGATATTCCAGGACGAATGCTACATTGAATGTACTGCGCACTGAGATATTCCAGGACGAATGCTACATTGAATGTACTGCGCACTGAGATATTCCAGGACGAATGCTACATTGAATGTACTGCGCACTGAGATATTCCAGGACGAATGCTACATTGAATGTACTGCGCACTGAGATATTCCAGGACGAATGCTACATTGAATGTACTGCGCAATGAGATATTCCAGGACGAATGCTACATTGAATGTACTGCGCACGGAGAGATTCCAGGACGAATGCTACATTGAATGTACTGCGCACTGAGATATTCCAGGACGAATGCTACATTGAATGTACTGCGCACTGAGATATTCCAGGACGAATGCTACATTGAATGTACTGCGCACTGAGATATTCCAGGACGAATGCTACATTGAATGTACTGCGCACTGAGAGATTCCAGGACGAATGCTACATTGAATGTACTGCGCACTGAGATATTTCAGGACGAATGCTACATTGAATGTACTGCGCACTGAGATATTTCAGGACGAATGCTACATTGAATGTACTGCGCACTGAGATATTCCAGGACGAATGCTACATTGAATGTACTTCGCACTGAGATATTCCAGGACGAATGCTACATTGAATGTACTGCGCACTGAGATATTCCAGGACGAATGCTACATTGAATGTACTGCGCACCGAGAGATTCCAGGACGGATGCTTAGAAACTGTGATTATTGTCATGTATTTTACCGCTTCATTACGTAGTTCCCACGGCCTGTGAGAACACTGATGAGATATTATCTTGGCCGCCATTTTGTTTGGCAGGTTTTATCAATTTTCCTTATAATTTTTATAGTAGCTAGTAGCATCATTTTAAGGGTATTGAACTGCACTTTTTAAATATTCTTTTTAACAATGATGTATGGATTATAAATTATAAGAACTTAACTTGCACATATTTTTGAAAGTCTATTTTCACAGTTGAAATATTAATATACATGTAAATTATTATTTATTCATTAATACAAAACAATATGTCCCTTGGGAGCTTTCCAACAACGTATGCACCACGGTGATGGGATGAACAATAAATATTTTATGAAGAAAACAAAATTACGCTACTATACAAATATAATAATCTGGTCAACATTGCCAAACAAAATGGCAGCCACACTAAGAATGATGACGTCACATGAGAACAATGTATACTACGATATTCAGATATATACTTGTGGTATTCCTATTTTTATTTTTAAAATTTATTTATTATACGATTGCGAAGCAAGTTTTAACAACTTATATTAATCATTCTCGTTGGCGCAGATGAAAGCGTAACTGTTGTCATTAGTGTAGGAGGAAACCGGAGTACCCGGAGAAAACCCACCTGTCCGATCTGGCGACCACCGTACCATCTCAAATACTTCCTGGTCCGAGGATCGAACCCGGGTTGCATTAGTGAGAAGCTATTTCAAATGACATTCACGTGTGGGTACGGCCATTGATTTCAAAGCTCTTGTCCATCACCGCTGGCAGGTCCGAATCCCACTAGGGCTGCCGAAAGTTGCCATTAATGTGTGGAGGGTATTCAGTTGGCTTGCGAAATATCGGTGGTTCTACCTGGGCGGATGTCCGTCCGTGCTAGAAACACGGCTCGGAGGGGGTACCCGGGGTCTTTCTGAACTAATAATAGCCGGGTAGTCGCCATATGACATTTGCTGTTGGTGCGACTTTAAACAAAACAAAAAACAAACCAAACATACCCATCAACTTGATTGGAAATTATTTTAAATTCTGGAAAATGTGCGGCAAACAGCCAAGTCTAAATAAACTCAAGTATATAAAGACCTGTCTAAATATTTAAGGATTGCACGTAAATGAACCAGAGGAGACTTTGGAATTGGGTCTCTGTCTGTATCATGCACTATCCTCCAACAATCTAAAATGACTAATTTCTTCAGGAGGCGTCGATCATATGGGCAACCGGTAGCGATGATAAATAAACGTATAACACACATTTAAGGATTGCTACAGACGGATATGTAGTCCAGTAGTAACACGCTGGACTGGTAATCCAGGGATCGTAGGTTCGATCCCCCGTCTGACCCTAATAAAATTAACAGTCTTTCAGATGGGATTTTAAACCGAGGCCTCGTGTCGGTGCTTTACACCGTGCACGTAAAAGAACCAGAGAAGACTCTGGAATTGGTCTCTGTCTGTATCATTGCACTATCCTCCAAACATCTCAAATGACTAATTTCTTAGACGTCGCTCATATGGGCAACCGTTAGCGACGATAAATAAACGTAAACCACACATTTAAGGATGCATTTAAGGAGAGAAACACCGTATATCATGTGCAATATTTACTGTCCAATGCTCATATTTATTATTTTATTATATATACGAGAATATGCCTAGTGTAATCCTTATCTTTGCAGGTTATTAAAGTTTGTTAAAAATTACATTCGTCCCGTTTTCTTGAGAGAGAGAGAGAGAGAGGGTGGGAGGGAGAGAGAGAGAGGGGAGAGGAGAGGAGAGGAGAGGAGAGGAGAGGAGAGAGGAGAGGAGAGGAGAGGGGGGAAGTTGCCCATATCAGCGACGCCTCCTGAAGAGATTGTCATTTTAGATTTTTGGAGGATAGTGCAATGATGCAGACAGAGACTCATTTCAGATGGAATCTATCGCCACGAGGGACCATTCAATATCGCAGGTGGTATCTGGAAAACACAACATCACTGATGGTCACGGGTTTGAACCCCGCTCAGACCGTGTCTCATTTATATGAAAAAAATGGCAGTTTCTTACGGAGGTTAAACTGCCCGACGCTCAAATGGGCAACCAGTTAAATAATAAAATGAATCGGGGAAACCCCAATATAGCGTGACAGGCAGATGAATGTTTAATGTATATGTACTTGATCTACCAATGACAAACATAAATTACATCTGACTTACCCTGACAGATTGTTACCCTGGTAACAGTAAAGAAACAGAAATATATCTATACTAGTGCTACCGAACTTAATGCTTATAGACTCAATGGTGTTGTTAAATCCACTAGTATACTATGCATTATATTCCTTAGCTATACACATTTATTTTAGCTCGATTGCGAAACAAGTTCTCACAACTTATATTAGTCACTCTCTCTACCTCATTCCTGATGGAATCCGTCGCCACGAGGGAGAGAGAAGAGGCAACGTGAAATTTAAATGCCTTGCCTAAGGGCACACTCGTAACAGCTCGAGAGGGGCTCGAACTCCGGACCTTTCGCACGTGAAGCGAACGCGCTAGATATCACGACATCGTGAAGCTGATTTGTCATTAACAGCATTGACACACTGGCCCAGAATACAGACAGTACAGGTTTTACATTTATTTTTCTTCGCTATAAGTTGACCATAAGAGCGACGCCTCCTGAAAAATACATGGCATTTTAGATTGTGGAGGATAGTGCAATTATACAAACATAGACCCATCCCAGAGTCTCCTCTGACATCTGGGTATTTTACGTACATGGTGTAAAGTACCGACACTAGACCTCGGTTTAAAGTATCAGCCGAAAGACTATGATATGATAATAGTCATTTTATTATGGTATAGTGGGGGATCGAACCTGTGACCACCGAATTACAAGTCCAGCGTGTTAACCACTGGACGACTTACAAGGACTGGAAGGATACGACATACAGCTGAGTAATGATGCCCATCAATATTCCCATTAACCCGTAACCTGCTGAATAAATTGGATGTGCAAACAACATAGATCCAGATCAGCCGGCGTCTGATCACAAGGACTGGAAGGCAACGATAGCCAGCTCAGTAATGATGCCCTTCACTATTGATATATTGTTTCCAATAGTTCTATGTTTGCTTCATTATGTTTGTGCACGTGTATTCCGTGTCTAGACAGCATTAGTGTTCTATACTGATTCACGTTTGTTCATTTTGAACATCAATTTTCTAAAAGTTACTAATATTTCTTTTTCTCGGAATCTTGTTATGTTAACTCGCACTTCCTGTTTTACAATCAAAACGGGTCTTAATTAACCCTTTCAACACCACTGGCCTCTAAATAGGTTTACAAACAGTCTAGAATCAGATGAGCCGGCTCGTGACTTTTTTGCAAGTAATTTTACTATTTTTAGACAAAATTACCCATTTTGATAATAAACCGGTCCAAATGTAATTTTCTTTATTAATTTATTGGTCTAAAAATATCACGGACAAGTCCATGTCAGTTACTTAGTGTTGAATGGGTTAATGGTCCCCCCCCCCCCCGATATTACATATAATTATGATATTTTTATATAGAGACTTTTATCTCACCGGCATGTAATTAATTACAGCAATGGTGGCTTTCAAACATGCAATCGAAATCACACCAGGGAGTCCCAGACATGCTGTGAATTGTTTTGATGATTTATTGTTCTGCTATGTTATACGATTTTAAGCCTTGGAGAATGTTATTTCCTGGAAAATATTTTCTCATTTGCCGTTATTCTATCGCCATAATTTGAGTTTGTAATTATCGTATCACTGGAATAGACCGTAAAACGTTTGCGCAAAATTAATGTTTTCCTATCGGCAAGTTTTAATTGGAAAGACGTGCTGCATGTATCTATATTCGAAGTTTTATGCATTATTAAACATATAGTATGTGATTAGTTAGAGAATTTGCTGCACACTGAGATATTCCAAGGAACGGATTAATTATATATCGTGATCGTTGTCTTAAATCTGTACACTTTCGAATATCTGTCCACCAATGACAAACTGATTTGTGTGAACTTTTTCATTTTGTAAATATCACCACTTGAATATGTCTTCATTTATTTAATAACTTTATAAATTATTGTATGCTAACGCTAATACTAGCGTATATGGCGACTCAGTGAAATTAATGCTAGCATAAATGATATACGCCGAAGTTAACGCTAGCATAAATGGCGACTCAGTGAAATTAATGCTAGCATAAATGATATACGCCGAAGTTAACGCTAGCATAAATGGCAATTCAGTGAAATTAATGCTAGCATAAATGGCGATTCAATGAAATTAATGCTAGCATAAATGATATACGCCGAAGTTAACGCTAGCATAAATGGCGATTCAGTGAAATTAATGCTAGCATAAATGGCGATTCAATGAAATTAATGCTAGCATAAATGATATACGCCGAAGTTAACGCTAGCATAAATGGCGATTCAGTGAAATTAATGCTAGCATAAATGATATACGCCGAAGTTAACGCTAGCATAAATGGCGACTCAGTGAAATTAATGCTAGCATAAATGATATACGCCGAAGTTAATGCTAGCATAAATGGCGACTCAGTGAAATTAATGCTAGCAGACATGATATACGCCGAAGTTAACGCTAGCATAAATGGCGACTCAGTGAAATTAATGCTAGCATAAATGGCGATTCAGTGAAATTAACGCTAGCATAAATGACGATTCAGTGAAATTAATGCTAGCATAAATGATATACGCCGAAGTTAATGCTAGCATAAATGGCGACTCAGTGAAATTAATGCTAGCAGACATGATATACGCCGAAGTTAACGCTAGCATAACTGGCGATTCAGTGAAATTAATGCTAGCATAAATGATATACGCCGAAGTTAACGTAAGCATAAATGGCGATTCAGTGAAATCCGCACTAGCTTAACCGCTGGATTACTAAATATTTCATGAGCATAATTTGTAATTCACCGAAATTAATGCTAGCATAAATGGTATACGCAGAAGTTAACACTAGCATACATAGTGAGTTGCTGAAGCTAACGTTAACATAACATGCGATTCAGTGAACACAGCCCTTGAATCAATGTTGATGTGCTGGAGTTAACGTCTAGCATAAGGTGATTCGCTGAAGTAAGTTAATGCTAGCATAAACGGTATACGCAGAACTTAACACTAGCATACCTAGTGATTCGATGAAGCTAACGTTAGCATAACATGCGATTCAGTGAACACAGCCCTTGAATCAATGTTGATGTGCTGGAGTTAGCACTAGAATAAGGTTCGCTGAAGTAAGTTAATGCTAGCATAAACGGTATACGTAGAACTTAACACTAGCATACATAGTGATTTGCCGAAGCTAACGTTAGCATAACATGCGATTCAGTGAACACAGCCCTTGAATCAATGTTGATGTGCTGGAGTTAGCACTAGAATAAGGTTCGCTGAAGTAAGTTAATGCTAGCATAAACGGTATACGCAGAACTTAACACTAGCATACATAGTGATTTGTCGAAGCTAACGTTAGCATAACATGCGATTCAGTGAACACAGCCCTTGAATCAATGTTGATGTGCTGGAGTTAGCGCTAGAATAAGGTTCGCTGAAGTAAGTTAATGCTAGCATAAATGGTGATTCGTTCGTTGAAGTTAATGCAAACATATTTACTGTAGCTGCTTAGAATATACTAGTTATATTGAACGTTAAATGTATTCAACAATACCGATGCGATGGAGAAGTGGATTTAGCAGTAACGTGACCTTGAAAGAACTAAATGACACTCTCGCCACTCTCCACATTCCAACCATTGTCTTAATCTCTATTCTAATGTTTGTGGGTGTCGTTGGAAATGTGCTGGTGCTGTTTATATATTCGAACTCCAAACCGTCTACGTACAAGGTTTTTATCATTTGGCTAGGTTGGATGGACTTATTGGAGTGTCTCGTCGGGAAGCCAGTTTTTATCGTCAGTTTGGCATACCCGTACATGTTCCCATCATCCGGGCTCTGCCGCTCGTCACGTTTTTTCGAAGTATTTACCGTTGTCAGCGCGGCGTTTATATTCCTCGCAATCTCCTATGAACGATACAAGAAGATGTGTTTTCTGGATACGCATCAGCTAAGCAACAAACGAGTGAACATAATTTGTGCTATGGCGGCCATGTTGGGTTGTTTAGTAGCCGTCCCTGCTCTATTTGTATACGGGGACGCGGAAGTGGACACGGGAGTGCATAATATAACAGGCACTGAATGCTTCATAGACACAACGTATACATCATCCCATGTTCCTAAGTTGTATTTCCTATTTCAACTGTTACTGACGTTAGTAACGTTTTTCACAATATGCGCACTGTATATTCGTATATGGCAGACGCTCAGCTGGCATCGTACCTTTATCCAGGAACATGGGTACACATCATCAGTTAGAAAACACAATGGTGGGTATACCTAAATAGCCATTATGATAATAATAAATTTCAAATTTATTGGCATAATCAGCAACTATATTGCCATTAGCCATTTACAACGATTGGAATATGGCAAAGGCATAACAACATGTTACATATATACATGTATCCTACCTTCATGCGAAATAACGTACACAAACGGCCTGCCTAATAAATTTTGCTTTATTAGTCAGTGCCTAATAAAGCTTTCGTGATGGACTACTTTTATGACCCAGATCTGTCGTCATAGTGTGTTGTCTGCTAAGTTTGGAAAATGTCCCAAGAAGAAAGTCGTGTACAGGCAAACGTTCAGGTTGTTTGGGATGAATTAACAGCACTCGATGAGACCCCTCTGGAAACTACTGTTGTCAGAGAAATGTCATTTATCATTTATCTATAAATAGAAATATTAATGCGCAACATATTACCAAGTGCGTAGCGAGTTTGGAATCTGTCATGGCTAGTTTGTTTGTTTTTGTGTCTGGTGCACACTCAGAATGTAGGATAAATAGAATATTAGGTTACTGTCTTATAAATTTTAATTTATTAGGCTCGTCTCCGAAAATATACAAGGCTCGGCAGAGCCTCGCCTTGTATTTTTTCTCCGACTCGCCTAATAAATTAAAATGTATAAGACAGTAACCTAATATTCTCTATATATAAAGTTTATATATTCGTATACCTTCCCGACCGAATATTCGAATATTAAAACCGCTATTCAATGCCATCCCTAATATAAACACGTACAATACGTGTAAGAAACAGTTGTAATTGACAGGGTATTATGCGAGCGTTTTAATTTCCACATAATCGTAATGGCATAGCTTCTTTATAGCGACCCTACATCAGAGAAAACGCAAATTTCTACAGAATGTAATTTCCTGTTATATACCTATATACCTGGTATATATTATTTCCCTTTATTTGCCTCAAAAAGGAGTATTTCAACTAATAAACAAACGTCGCATACGCGGTTTGTTGACATAACAAAATAATGTAAATAGCGTTGATATACATGCGGAATACAACGCGTGTATCTTGAAAAACTCTATTTATTGTACAGATTTACAGATATATCTCACATGTGTGCCTATGCATATTTATGTGTAGACTAATCTTAGTTGACACAGTATCACGTGTTAAGTATTGACCCCAATAACAAACAAACATCAAATCAGGAACATAGATGACAGTTATATGAAATCCTACTTTCACTTTTGAAAGTTTGTTGACCACAAAAACACCGATTATTGATTCTATGCTAGTGTTCGAATGTATTCAGAAGAATGTGTAGTAGCAATGCATTCATACGTTAACAAATGCATTTATTTGGCTGTTTGTGATGTAATGTCGCTTTAAAGTATTTACAAACATTTAGCAAATATTTATTTTTGCATGACATGATAGATATAAATGTATTCATTGAGAGCCATGCTGTGTAGCCCAAATATCTCAATCTTATATCTCTGTACTTTTCACAACATAATATAAAAATGGTATTCTGATTCAATTACATTTTGATTGCATAATTTACATACTTTATTGCTTCTATCAATACCATATACTAATAGTAATAATACTAAAGATTTTATTTAACGAGACTCATTTGAACAATTAAGTCATTCTACCACGAAGCCCTCAATAAATTAGAAACATGAAATAGCACACTGAAACATGTATGGTCAATGATAAAGTCTGGCATGTCACATGAAATGAGATATATAAAGTTATGTGTGTTTTACGTTTATTTATCGTCGCTGCCGGTTGGCCACATGAGCGACGCCTCCTGAGGAGATTGGTCATTTTAGATTTTGGAGGATAGTGCAATGATACAGACAGAGACCCATTCCAGAGTCTCCTCTGGGTCTTTTACGTGCACGGTGTAAAGCACCGACACGATACCTCGGATTAACGTCCCATCTGAAAGACTGTTAATTTTATTAGGGTCAGACGGGGATCGAACCTGCGATCCATGGATTACCAGTCCAGTGTGTTAACCACTGAACTACAGATCCGTGCAGTATATCTCGTCCCATGGACTATGTACCAGCTAAGCATAGGCAACAGCTAACATAACCTATTGATCATAACATAATGAATTATAACAGACAACTGGGAACGTATTCAACACGAATACGAAAACATTCGAGATCTAATCCATATCAAATACGTTTGACCTCGAATGGTAGACAGTGCCCCTACTTAGATGTAGAAAATATCAATTAATAAGGGTCTCCAGAGAATGTTTCAAATCATAGTTACCCTATCCGCATAGTGTAATATAGATTTATTGTCATTAATTGTCTCATTCCTCTTTTCTACTCAACTAGCTAATTCCATACCGCATCATATTCCATAACATATTATATGGTCCCTCTATTTTCAGTTTAACATTATATAATTCAATGTGTAGTTTTCACTTATAGTCCTATATTTTGATTTCATTTGATTTCACATTGTCGAAACTCTTTTAGGTACTACATACGCTCTTTTGGGGTGTTGGCCTGGCTCTGCGGTGTGTAGCAGGGACAATGCATGTATTGGCGAGGCTCTGTGGGGTGTTGGCGTGGCTCTGTGGGGTGTTGGCCTGGCTCTGCGGTGTGTATCCGGGACAATGCGTGTATTGGCGTGGCTCTGTGGGGTGTTGGCGTGGCTTTGTGGGGTGTTGGCCTGGCTCTGCGGTGTGTAGCAGGGACAATGCGTGTATTGGCGAGGCTCTGTGGTGTGTAGCCGGGACAATGCGTGTATTGGCGAGGCTCTGTGGTGTGTAGCCGGGACAATGCGTGTATTGGCGAGGCTCTGTGATGTGTAGCCGGGACAATGCGTGTATTGGCGTGGCTCTGTGGTGTGTAGCCGGGACAATGCGTGTATTGGCGAGGCTCTGTGGTGTGTAGCCGGGAGAATGCGTGTATTGGCGAGGCTCTGTGGTGTGTAGCCGGGACAATGCGTGTATTGGCGAGGCTCTGTTGTGTGTAGCCGGGACAATGCGTGTATTGGCGAGGCTCTGTGGTATGTAGCCGGGACAATGCGTGTATTGGCGAGGCTCTGTTGTATGTAGCCGGAACAATGCGTGTATTGGCGAGGCTCTGTGGTGTGTAGCCGGCACAATGCGTGTATTGGCGTGACTATGTGGTGTGTAGCCGGGACAATGCGTGTATTGGCGTGACTCTGTGGTGTGTAGCCGGGACAATGCGTGTATTGGCGTGACTCTGTGGTGTGTAGCCGGGACAATGCGTGTATTGGCGAGGCTCTGTGGTGTGTAGCCGGGACAATGCGTGTATTGGCGTGACTATGTGGTGTGTAGCCGGGACAATGCGTGTATTGGCGTGACTCTGTGGTGTGTAGCCGGGACAATGCGTGTATTGGCGTGACTCTGTGGTGTGTAGCCGGGACAATGCGTGTATTGGCGAGGCTCTGTGGTGTGTAGCCGGGACAATGCGTGTATTGGCGTGACTATGTGGTGTGTAGCCGGGACAATGCGTGTATTGGCGTGACTCTGTGGTGTGTAGCCGGGACAATGCGTGTATTGGCGAAGCTCTGTGGGGTGTATCCGGGGAAATGCGTGTATTGGCGAGGCTCTGTGGGGTGTAGCCGGGTCAATGCGTGTATTGGCGAGGTTCTGTGAGGTGTAGCCGGGACAATGCGTGTATTGGCGAGGCTCTGTGGTGTGTAGCCGGGACAATGCGTGTATTGGCGAGGCTCTGTGAGGTGTAGCCGGGACAATGCGTGTATTGGCGAGGCTCTTGTGGTGTGTAGCCGGAACAATGCGTGTATTGGCAAGGTTCTGTGAGGTGTAGCTGGGACAATGCGTATTGGCGAGGTTCTGTGAGGTGTAGCCGGGACAATGTGTGTATTGGCGTGGCTCTGTGGGGTGTAGCCGGGACAATGCGTGTATTGGCGAGGCTCTGTGGTGTGTAGCCGGGACAATGCGTGTATTGGCGTGACTATGTGGTGTGTAGCCGGGACAATGCGTGTATTGGCGTGAATCTGTGGTGTGTAGCCGGGACAATGCGTGTATTGGCGAGGCTCTGTGGGGTGTAGCCGGGACAATGCGTGTATTGGCGAGGTTCTGTGAGGTGTAGCCGGGACAATGCGTGTATTGGCGAGGCTCTGTGGTGTGTAGCCGGAACAATGCGTGTATTGGCGAGGTTCTGTGGGGTGTAGCTGGGACAATGCGTGTATTGGCGAGGTTCTGTGAGGTGTAGCCGGGACAATGCGTGTATTGGCGAGGTTCTGTGGTGTGTAGCCGGGACAATGCGTGTATTGGCGTGAATCTGTGGTGTGTAGCCGGGACAATGCGTGTATTGGCGAGGCTCTGTGGGGTGTAGCCGGGACAATGCGTGTATTGGCGAGGTTCTGTGAGGTGTAGCCGGGACAATGCGTGTATTGGCGAGGCTCTGTGGTGTGTAGCCGGAACAATGCGTGTATTGGCGAGGTTCTGTGAGGTGTAGCTGGGACAATGCGTATTGGCGAGGTTCTGTGAGGTGTAGCCGGGACAATGTGTGTATTGGCGTGGCTCTGTGGTGTGTAGCCGGAACAATGCGTGTATTGGCGAGGTTCTGTGAGGTGTAGCTGGGACAATGCGTGTATTGGCGAGGTTCTGTGAGGTGTAACCGGGACAATGTGTGTATTGGCGTGGCTCTGTGGTGTGTAGCCGGAACAATGCGTGTATTGGCGAGGTTCTGTGAGGTGTAGCCGGGACAATGCGTGTATTGGTGAGGCTCTGTGGTGTGTAGCCGGAACAATGCGTGTATTGGCGAGGTTCTGTAAGGTGTAGCTGGGACAATGCGTATTGGCGAGGTTCTATGAGGTGTAGCCGGGACAATGTGTGTATTGGCAAGGCTCTGTGGGGTGTAGCCGGTACAATGCGTGTATTGGCGAGGTTCTGTGGGGTGTTGGCGTGACTATGTGGTGTGTAGCCGGGACAATGCGTGTATTGGCGAGGCTCTGTGGGGTGTTGGCGTGACTCTGTGGTGTGTAGCCGGGACAATGCGTGTATTGGCGAGGTTCTGTGGGGTGTTGGCGTGACTCTGTGGTGTGTAGCCGGGACAATGCGTGTATTGGCGAGGCTCTGTGGGGTGTAGCCGGGACTATGTGGGGTGTTAGCGTGGCTCTGTGGGGTGTTTGTTGATAATTATTATTATTATTATTATTATGGAATATTCATTGGATGCTTAAATATTAATTACTCCGAAATAGTAGAGGGATCTGTATCCCGGTGGATAAAAAGTTGGACTGGTAATCCAGGGATCGTAGGTTCGATCCCCCATCTGACCCTAATAAAAAATTAAGTCTTTCAGATGAACTCTAAACCAAGGTCTCGTGTCGGTGCTTTAAACCGTGCACGTACAAGAACCAGAGGAGACTCTGGAATGGGTCTCTGTCTGTATCATTGCACTATCCTCCAACAATCTAAAATGAGTAATCTCTTCAGGAGGCGTCGCTCATATGAGCAACCGGTAACGACGATAAATAAACGTAAACACACACAATAGTAGCTTACGCTTAAACTTTTATTGATTTTACAACGATTGCGAAGCAAATTTTAACAACTGATCATAATCACTCTCATTGACGCGGAGGAAAGCGTAAATATGGTCATTCATATGGGAGGAAACCGGAGTACCCGGAGAAAACCAACCTGTCAGATCTGGCGACCATCATACTATCTCACATACTTCCCGGTACGAGGATCGAACCCAGGTTGCATTGGTGAGAATAGGACAGCCTATTAGTAGCGTTGTCATGTACTTCGATTACCGTATCGCGAAAATATCCCAGTATTTGAGCATAGCACACCAGGCACGTGTTTACTTACGCTATGTCTATGTCGCAGACCGCCGGCGAGCACTAAGGGTGTGGGGGTCGAGATCGACAAAGAAAGAGGAAACTCTTTTATTAATTTCTACTGTGCTTTATTCCTCGCAATCCTCCAAGCATTCCGAGCCTGTTCCATCGTTTCTCTCTCTGTCTCTATCTATCCCTCTCTGCAACTCACTGCTTCAAATATGGGGGCAAAAATGACAAGCCAATATATGTGTTCAAAGAATTTCAAACGCATGTCTATGTTTCAGACGATGCGACACCAGATCCAAATCAAGAAGATTTGCTGCTGAAAAACATGAACAGTCAGTCTAACAATAGCGTCACTCGTACAGAACACACGGACAGCCACTGTACGGATAGTGAACATGTACGACAGCATAGCCGCTGTATCAATTCACACGAGACGACAGGTGGCGCTGTTTGCGATTCACGTGAACATTTAAATAAAGTACGATCTCACAAACAAACCAAATCCTCGCAAACTAAGCTCACGAACGACATTACAAAAATGCTGTTCATCGTTACAGTGGTGTTTATTGTATCGTTTCTACCGCATGTAGTTCTAATGGTGGTGAATTCAACGCTACCGGATGTACTACGGGACTTGTCACCAGGTGGCGTCGTGGTCTACAACATCTGTCTAAGAACGTTTGTTGTAAATAATACAGCCAATCCAATCGTCTATTTTATATGTTTGAGAACGTTCAGGGCGAAATGCTTTGGTATACTTCGAAGAGTATGTCGATGCAGTGTAGGGTCCAGATGAACTGAGTATGGCATCAGGGACGGAGTGTTTCAGGTCAAAGTAGTTCGAATAAACTTATATTATTCACTCTCGATACCTCATTCCTAATGTAATCCATCGCCACGAGGGAGAGAGAAGAGGCAACGTGGAATTTAAATGCCTTGCCAAAGGGCACACTCGTAACGGCTTCAGTGGGGCTCGAACTCCGGACCTTTCGCACCTGAAGCGAACGCGCATCCACTGCGCTATCACGACACACACAATATATGAACCGTCAGCATATGATCTAAGCTGTTGGTGCCAACCCTTCAAAAACAAACACAAAACAATCAATAGTGGTCCTTAGAGATTTAGAACAATCAAGTAACGACGTGTCTTATTTGCTGTCTATTTTTAAGAACCAATCATATCGATCGATACATCCGACTTACGATATATCTTACCATGCTTCGTGAAACCGGAAGTGCCGTAAAAATCGCGCACTATTTTTAGATTTACCCCCCCCCACCAACCCCCAAACTGTCCACAGGCACACACACACCTAGGAACGTGCATATAAACGCGGCATACGTGAACCTGTCAATGGCGTTGGCATTAATTTAGACAACATTCATTCTATATAAACACCACATCAAATAAAATGAAATAATGTGAAGGAATGGGTCTCTGTCTGTATCATTGCACTATCCTCCAAAAATCCAAAATGACTAATCTCTTCAGGAGGCGTCGCTCAAATAGGCAACCGGTAGCGAAGATAAATAAACTAACGAATAACAGCTAGCTGAAACACACAACTGCGAATGACAAATTTCCTGGAAGACGAACATTACTTTCATTGGAAGTTGTTGTTCTAGGAAATCTACAACTCAGCAGACTGCTTGTCTAGTTGCCATTCTGTTATAATTAACGTCAATATTTATAACGAGGTTAGTACAGACATAAAGCACCACTTCAAGGCATGCTTTCATCTTCTTTGGATATCTTAGTGATATATTATGCATTTCCAAGAAAGCCTGCAGGCGACATCTTTATTGTTTCAATAGATATGCTATTTTGTTTATTAGTTTATACACATTTGTTTGAGCTCGATTGCGAAACAAGTTCTTTCAACTCAGATTAATCACTCTCGAGACCTCATTCCTGATGGAATCCATCGCCATGAAGGAGAGAGAAGAGGCATGTGGAATTTAAATGCCTTGCCTAAGGGCACAATCGTAACGGCTCCAGCGGGGCTCGAACTCCGGACATTTCGCACGATTGTGCCCTTAGGCAAGGCATTTAATTCCATCAGGAATGAGGTCTCGAGAGTGATTAATATAAGTTATAAGAACTTGTTTCACAATCGAGCTATAATAAATTTGTATAATAAATTAGTAGGTTGTATCGGTCGTTATTCTGATGGAAAGAACGCTGGCGCACCTTCGAATATTATATAGAAATGTGTGACAAGCCTTTGGTTTTTGGCATATGGATCTGTAGTCCAGTGGTGTTAACACGTTGGACTAGTAATCCAGGGATTGCAGGTTCGATCCCCCGTCTGATCCTAATAAAAGTAACAGTCTTTCAGATGGGAACATAAACCAAGGTCTCGTGTCGGTGCTTTACACTGTGCACGTTAAAGAACCTGGAGACTCTGGAATGGGACTCTGTCTGTATCATTGCACTATCCTCCAAACATCTAAAATGACTAATCTCTTCAGGAGGTGTCGCTCATATAGGCAACTGATAGCGACGATAAATAAACGTAAAACAAACGCATTTGTTTTATAATCCACACAATTCACGTCATCATGCAAACTGTCGTCCGGAACACAGATAAGGGGAGTAACTCGTATTCTATTTTATATCAATACTATTCACAGAGTTGTCTTAGATTAAAAATACTTAGGCCAAAAAAAAAACCTGTGTTTACGGTTTTACGACCGACCCGTATTATACTCCCCCCCCCCGACCCTGAATTATTAATGAAATTTGTTTGTATGTATGTATGTTCCTTTAATGTCAAACCCCTCGCTGGGACTTAGACATGTTTTCCTGGGCAAGCTTAGCCGACCTAAGCGATTAACCAGTACTAAGCAATGTGTGCGAGGTGCCTTGCTCAATGACACTACATACGTGGCCTGATCGAGTATCGAACCCGGGACCGTTCAAATCCAAATCCGACGTTCTACCACTGGATCACGGACGCCACACGTTTGGGGGAAAGGGATTCTAAATTTCGTTTTTCACATTCTCTGTGCCCAAAATAAAAACAAAGAAATTCCATACCCTATTTTTTTTTAATGAAACAGTACACACATGTATTTCTTTTTGGCCTTACCTTATCTCATTGAGAAGGCTGCCAACTCCCATATTAAATGGTGTATGTTTTACGTTTATTTATCGTCGTTACCGGTTGCACAAATTTAAAATACAAGGGTCATATATTATGCTTAAGGGTCAGACGCTGTTATTGAAATAGTGGCATCGGATTGTTTGAAAAAGTGTAGGGAAGCACTTAAGAGCTATTAATACATGGATTGATTGGTATTGAGTAAGTATACAGACGGATATGTAGTCCAGTGGTTAACACGTTGGACTGGTAATCCAGTGATCGCCGGTTCGATACCCCGTCAGACCCCAATAAAATTAACAATCTTTCAGATGGGACGTTAAACCGAGGTCTCGTGTCGGTGCTTTACACCGAGCACGTAAATGAACAAGAGGAGACTCTGGAATGGGTCTCTGTCTGTTTCATTGCACTATCCTCCAAAGATCTAAAATGACTATTCTATTTTCAGGAGGCGTCGCTCAGTGAATCTGTTTCAATTTTCTTTAGATTCACTATTCCTTATTAATATGTTATCCAAATGTATTTAAGAAATAAAACAAATAATGAAAAATAACACACTGAGCCGCATAAATTGCACATTTTAGGCAAAAGAAGAGGGACTATTTTCGGCTCATGCATGTTTAGAATTGCGTAAATCGTACCTTTGTAAACAATAAACAGAAAATAGATCTACGTTTACAAATGCCAGGTATGATCTATAGTCAATCAATATCGTAAAGGTGTCGGTGTAACACCGGCTCGATACGATTCCGACGTAATGGCCCGGAGTTCGCGCCCCGCTGGAGCCTTTGCGATTGTACCCTTAGGCAAGGATATTTAAATTCCACATTGCTCTTCTCTCTGCATAATGAACAGAACATATGTTTATTTTAAGACTTGTACATGGTACATCGTCATAAACATACCAATATACAATTACATATTGGTCACGTAATACAATAGATTTTACATTCATATATTCACATAAATCGATTGACATGTAGTATTATAATAATGATGATTCAATTTACGGAATAGAGGATGAACATAATTAATTGTTAGCAGTTACAATAGTACTTCTTAGTACAATGGCTTCTTTTATATATTTCGCCAAGTTTAATATATCAACTTTTTTGATCGAGGTTACCAGTTCAATAAATTTGAACATAATGACGATGAATTCCTTCAGGAATTAGGTCTCGAGAGTGATTAATATACGCTGTAAGAACTTGTTTCGCAATCGAGCTAAAACAAATGTGTATAAAATAATACCATAAATGTTCAGTAATTGGTCACAGCAAATACATACGATTGATAATGTTATTCACAGTTAAAACTCTCCCGTCGAAGATTTTTTTTTGTTGCTGACAGAACCCGTGTCCTAGTATGGAAATGTGACCTGCTATGGCCAATGTCTGTGGCAATTGTTTGCAAAGTATACATGCATGCAGCTTAAAGTTGTGTTTTATTTGAAGAACAATATAAAGACTCGGGATGCGTTATATTTGGACAGCTTTGTACAACATTGTTTCAGATAGGGCCATTTTACTGATCGATGCGAAATCTGACATCCCACAGAGTAGAATCCCTGTACTTAAATATATATACTAGTACCCCCAAACGTGCCGAATCCCTGTGGGTCAGACGGGGAATCGAACCTGCGATCCGTGGATTACCAGTCCAGCGTGTTACCACTGGACTACATATCCGCCTGTAGATTGATTACTGAGTAAACATTATAATAATAATTATATATAACTGACTCCCTATTTTTGAATAATGGACTAATCTACATGTAGTGTAACGTTACATCCGTGTCAATTTATCGCTCGATCAGTACACGTTCCTGTTTATAATAATAGTCTCGAGTAATCGTGAGACGATTACGCATCCGATACAAACTGAGCTGATAAAGTGTTAAATGATAATGTGTTAGCAGAAGATGTATTGAACATAAACCAGAACGTGATTAATGAAGCGTGAAGATATTTAGTACACTGTGCCCTGCACTGTTGTCGGATCTGAACTCAATCCGCTAACACCATCTTTAAATTCGAAATTAGAGAACTAGTGTGTTAAATATTCGTCCCCAACTTTAACAGAGATAGCTCAGTACGGGAAACAGGAACACAACCGCTTGTCAATAAACACTAAGTTATGGTATGTTGATTTCTCTATTTCGTTCCTTGTTAAATTTATTTAAAGTCGTTATTTCTTTGTTCTTCGATTATTTATACAGTGGCCAAGCAAAGAAAGAGCTGTCAAGTTAGTGACGCGACAGGACCCTCGCGAACACTAGTCGGACAGCTCTACAAGCTGAACTAGCCGGGTCGATGTTCTACCCACGTCGAAATACACTACATTGGTCCCTTTAATTCTTCCTGAAGAGCCGCATTCCGATCGATGGAGCCACACCCCTCCTTTGCCCGTACCAAACCAGATATCCTTGCCATTAAAGTGACAAAGCAAAGGAAGGGCGGAAAAGTTAGTGACCCGACGTGGAACTCGAACCCATAACCTCCCGAACACTAGTCGGACAGCTCTTCTGAGCTAGCCGTGCCGATGTTCTATCCACGTCTACATATATACGGACCATATACTATATAAGCCTAAAATGATCCAAGTGGAAGTCGTGATAGTGCAGTGGATGCGCGTTCGCTTCAGGTGCGAAAGATCCGGAGTTCGAGCCCCACTGGAGCCGTTACGATTGTGCCCTTAGGCAAGGCATTTAAATTCCACGTTGCCTCTTCTATCTCCCTCGTGGCGATGGATTCCATCAGGAATGAGGTCTCGAGAGTGATTTATATAAGTTGAAATAACTTGTTTCGCAATCGAGCTAAAATAAATTTGGGTAAACTAAAACGATCCAATATGTAAAATATGTATAATATACAGACGGATCTATAGCCCAGTGGTAACACGCTGGACTGGTAATCCAGGGATCGCAGGTTCGACCCCACGTCTGACCCTAATAAAATTAACAGTCTTTCAGAGGGGACGTTAAACCGATGTCTCGTGTCGGTGCTTTACACCGTGCACGTAAAAAAACCAGAGGAGACTCTGGAATGGGTCTCTCTCTGTATCATTGCACTATCCTCCAAAATCTAAAATGACTAATCTCTTCAGGATGGGTCGCTCATATGGGCAACCGGTAGCGACGATAAATAAACGTAAAAAAACAAACAATATGTAAAATATTGGACTGTGTGAGGCGCGTAGCGCCGAAGACAGCACCAATATTTTACATATTGGATCCGTTTGAGGCTTATATCTTACTTAAACATACATATATATATATATAACAAGATCCTACTAATTAAAATTGTTAATTTCGTACGTGTACGCGTAGTATTTGATATAATACTCTGGCCTTTTGCCACCAGTCCAATATCAATAATAATGGACTGCAAGTACAAAGGTATGACGTCACGACAGTGTTTTAAATTCATTATAGTGTCGCTTTAATGTAGTGACTAAGCCTTACGTGTATTGAATGAACTGTTGTCACATTTTGCAATCGGGATGTTAACATAAAAAGTAAACATATATTTATAATGACGATATCGTTATCTCAGTCGTTTGTCTGAGTGCCTAGTTGTTGATCAAATAATGACATACTTTCTCCAATAACAGTACATGGGTGGGGCCTTTAGTTGACTTCAGAGCATTTGCTCCTCACCGTTGTACGTTCGAATAAGTTCACGTGAAGAAACTATATATCCAGCTGGCTTGCTGTAGGTCGGTGGTCCTACCCGGGTGCCCGTCCGTGTCTGCATGGAGGTGGACTCGAGGGCTTCCTCCACCATTAATAGCTGGAGCGTCGCCGTATGACCGAAGCTGTTGGCGCGACTTTAAACTCCAGAAACAAAGAAACATAACTGTCCATGACTGTTGTTAAGTTACTGTGGATTCCGTGGTGTAAGGGACGTAATTCTTAATCATTGGCTATGTTAAATCAACAACATTCACAGAGTTGTCATCCGTAGCCCGACATGTTTATTTCTGTATCGGGCACCAAAAAGAGGGAAACCCCATTTATTTGCTCCGTCCAGTGAGTAACGTGCACAGCCCCTAGTAGCCTTCCATGTTTGATCAGCATAGATTTAACATACATTGTATGAATATGTGTGACTATTAATTGTGTGTGTTTTACGTTTATTTATCGTCGCTACCGGTTGCCCATATGAGCGACGCCTCCTGAAGAGATTAGTCATTTTAGATTTTTGGAGGATAGTGCAATGATACAGACAGAGAACCATTCCAGAGTCTCCTCTGGTTCTTTTACGTGCACGGTGTATAGCACCGACACGAGACCTCGGTTTAAAGTCCCATCTGAAAGACTTTAGCTTAATAATATTTTATTGCATTCTTTATATTCAATGTACAATACAACTCAAATTTACAAACATGTTACAGATGAAATAAATAAGATATATGGTACAAACATTATCAGTATGTATATATATGGAGAAGCAAAAGGGTTGGGCCACAAGTATTAACAACATTAGTTTCGGCCCGCCCCGACATACTAGTTTGTAATTAACAAAGAGACTGAATATAGTATAAGAGCATTGCAATTAGGATACAAGTTTTTTATTACAATTAAGGGGATAATAATGGATATGATAAAAAATACCCAAAAAAGAAAGAAAAGCATTAAGAAATTCTGAAAGACTGTTAATTTTATTAGGGTCAGATGGGGGATCAAACCTGTGATTCCTGGCTTATCAGTCCAGTGTGTTACCACTGGACTACAGATCCGTAATTGTGCTGACATGTATATTAAATGGGGTTCGATTGGACACCATATTAGTCATTGGGTTCGCTACTGACCTCCACATAGTTACTAGTATGCGGGCTACGTTAAAGCAGCATTATATCGTAATAAAGGATGTGTTGGGTAACATATAAATACTAATGTGTGTTGTGTGTGTGTTTACAAAAATCGAAATAGTCGATCAGAAACGATAAAATTCCAATAAATTTAAACCGTCGTATACGCGAATTTGTTTATCAACACACGCACTGTTTAACACGCACAGCCCGCATGCGTGAAACAACAGAGGATGTAGAAAACAACGTATATATTTTGAACATGAAATACTATCTATCTATCTATCTTCCTCTAATGTCGAACCCCTCGCGGGGATGTAGACATGTCCCTAAAAGACTTAGCTAACAGAGGTATGAATCAACATATCAAGTAATTTAATTAAAACAGACAACGTGGGACAAATGGGGACGATGCATTCCGAATGTAAACAAGTGCGGACGATGCGTTCTGGTTGTAAACAAGTGCGTGACCGATCGACTCGGAAAGTCCTACTTTCGGTTTCGAGTTTGTTTTATCGCAAAAAAACAATGTTTACCAAATGAACATAAGCATACAAAGTATAATGTTTGCATTGCTACACATACGTAAAATTTGAATTTTTCAAATATCTTTTATTTCATACGATGTAATGCTGCTTTAAATCTATTGGTGTTATGCGAAAATCATAATTAATCTCTTCAGGAGGCGTAGCTCATATAGTCAATCGGTAACGACGATAAATAAGCCTAAAATACACTCATTTGATTATGTTCATGTCATTCGTGCAAATCTAACTTGATATATTAATACCTGGTGCATGTACACGATCATCCCACCCCCAATCAATAAATTGTGTATAATTATATAATTTATTTTGCAAAATGACTGGTCTTCAGAAACAGGTTTTAACGTTTGTCGTATAATAATGTACTGAAATACATCACGCCACATGGTGGGTATTTATTCCAACGGGAAAGTTTCTGTAATCTGAATTTCACCCAAGTATCATTTCGATACCCTTGAATTCCAGTTTTCCAGATCTCTGAATAGATGAAAGGAAATTTACCCTACCTGCTGCTATTACCTATTTCTAAGAACTGGTGTCTGTAAACTGTAACCACAGCAAACATCAGTTCTTAGAAATAAGTATAAATTATCATAACATTATTGATAAAGATTCACACAAATATATATGTTCTGCGAATTGTTGGAATACGGACCATTCCAGAATCGCGCTGCGCGTTTTAGGAATTCCAATATTGTTGCTCAGTTTAAGAATTCTTAAAACGCGCAGGGTGATTCTGCGCGATTCTGGAAACATCCGTGAGCATTTTAGGAATCGGGACAAAGTTGGAATATTGGATTTTCACTAAAATATGATGTTATAAATAATAGTCAAATAAATAAAATTAAAACAGAACATTAAATCAACTCGTTTATTGCATGCAAACAAGATAAATAGATTTTTCTTGCCGATAATAAAATTGAAATGTATGTGCTCTTTTCCACAAATGACATTGAAAGTCAACAAACATCTTAGAGCAAATGCGGAATTGAAAATGTATAATTTCATTTAATTTAATTCCGCATTCGCACTGAAATGTTTGCCAATTTTTGACTCACTATGGAACTCACTATTCCAACATTGCGCAAGACATTCCTAAAATGTGCAAGACCATTATAAAAGTGTTATCTGATGAAAATAACGCCTTGCGCAAATTCCAGAATTGCGCAGGGCGATTCTAGGATAGCGCAACAGTGTTGGAATTCCTAAAACACGTAGCGCGATTCCGAAATCATTCGTATTCCCAAAATGCGCAGAACATGCTTTCTGGGTATAATTATGTCATTATATATTATATATAACTTGTATACATAATTACAGTCATTAATTGTCTCATCCCTCACCCATTTAATCTGCTAGACAATGCCATATATCATCATATTCCATTACATATTATATATAGTTTCTCTACTAGACAATATCATATATCATCATATTCCATTACATATTATATGTAGTTTCTCTACTAGACAATATCATATATCATCATATTCCATTACATATTATATATAGTTTCTCTACTAGACAATTTCATATATCATCATATTCCATTACATATTATATATAGTTTCTCTACTAGACAATATCATATATCATCATATTCCATTACATATTATATATAGTTTCTCTACTAGACAATTTCATATATCATCATATTCCATTACATATTATATATAGTTTCTCTACTAGACAATTCCATATATCATCATATTCCATTACATATTATATGTAGTTTCTCTACTAGACAATTCCATATATCACCATATTCCATTACATATTATATGTAGTTTCTCTACTAGACAATATCATATATCATCATATTCCATTACATATTATATGTAGTTTCTCTACTAGACAATATCATATATCATCATATTCCATTACATATTATATGTAGTTTCTCTACTAGACAATTCCATATATCACCATATTCCATTACATATTATATGTAGTTTCTCTACTAGATAATTCCATATATCATCATATTCCATTACATATTATATGAGTTTCTCTACTAGACAATTTCATATATCATCATTTTTTTTGTTATTCCATTACATATTATATATAGTTTCTCTACTAGACAAGTCCAATATCACATATTCCATTACATATTATATATGTTTCTCTACTAGACAAGTCCATATATCATCATATTCCATTACATATTATATGTAGTTTCTCTACTAGACAAGTCCATATATCATCATATTCCATTACATATTATATACAGTTTCTCTACTAGACAAGTCCATATATCATCATATTCCATTGCATATTATATAATACAGTTTCTCTACTAGACAAGTCCATACATCATCATATTTCATTACATAATATATGTAGTTTCTCTACTAGACAATTCCATATATCATCATATTCCATTACATATTATATGTAGTTTCTCTACTAGACAATTCCATATATCATCATATTCCATTACATATTATATGTAGTTTCTCTACTAGACACTTTCATATATCATCATATTCCATTACATATTATATGTAGATTCTCTACTAGACAATTTCATATATCATCATATTCCATTACATATTATATGTAGTTTCTCTACTAGACAATTCATTATATCATCATATTCCAATACATAGCATATTATATATAGTTTCTCTACTAGACAATGCCATATATCATCATATTCCATTACATAGCATATTATATATAGTTTCTCTACTAGACAATGCCATATGTCATCATATTCCATAACATATTATATATAGTTTCTCTACTAGACAATGCCATATGTCATCATATTCCATTACATATTATATGTAGTTTCTCTACTAGACAATTCCATATATCATCATATTCCATTACATATTATATGTGGTTTCTCTACTAGACAATTTCATATATCATCATATTCCATTACATATTATATGTAGTTTCTCTACTAGACACGTCCATATATCATCATATTCCATTACATATTATATGTAGTTTCTCTACTAGACAATTCCATATATCATCATATTCCATTACATATTATATGTAGTTTCTTCACTATTCCGCTTTAACATTACTATACGACAGTGCATAATCATTATATTATTCTGACCGTGTTTGTCAACCCTGTAGCTACATGCAGATGATTACTAGTTGGGACGTTATGACGTGAGCACGTAACCAGGGATAGTGACCAATGAAAAATGATCTCAGTAAATCCAACTTTAGTAAGATATTTTAGATACAGTGTACATTTACAAAAACGTACCTCCAATTCAATTAAATTTAACAGACGGATCTATAGTCCAGTGGGAGCACGCTGTTCGATGCCCCGTCTGACCCTAATACAAGTAAGTCTTTCAGATGGGACGTTAAACCGAGGTCTCGTGTCGGTGCTGTACACCGTGCACGTAAAAGAACTAGAAGAGACTCTGGAATGGGTCTCTGTCTGTATCATTGCACTATTCTCCACAAATCTAAAATGACTAATCTCTTCAGGAGGCGTCGCTCATATGGGCAACCGGTAGCGACGATAAATAAACGTAAAACACGCACATTAAGTTTAACCATTTAAATTATTAACTGTTTGTACAAGTACTCAACAGTGCTGTATATCCGTTTGCTTTAGATGTGTTGTATTATTATTGTGTAATTATACTAGTCAAATAAATATAGTTTAACACCGAGACTACTAATTATATTTATTTGACTGACCAGGCAAAATATATCGAAAGTAAGGCACTGCAATGTTGATAAAACTTTATAATTGGCCGCCGTTGTTTACGGGTCAATAGTTTTAAAAAGTACAACGTGCGTCTGATTTGACATATTTACTCAAGATTTAAGTCGTCGTTAGTTCAATTACGCCGAATCGACCCATTACCACCTAACCGCAATAGTTAAAATCCGCCATCTCGTCGATATAACACAGAAACGGGAAATTATATATTTGCAATGTAAATGAGGCTACCGGAGCATTCGTGTATATTCGGAAATGATCGTGTGTAATCGTGCCTGTTCAGCGATTTCCGATAGAATTCCATTTCTATACTTAGCGATAGTATCTTGCAGAGAAGAGTTGTCGTTCTTCAAATATACACCCTCATAAATGAGGGTGTAAGTAGATGGAGCTACGATCGGAACTCAAGTTTCCCCAGGCTGTCATTTTGCCAGAAGTTAAATAGTGAAAAATCGACAGACTGGAACCCAGGCTATGACTATACTAGAGGACATAGAAAACGCAGACCTACATTATATGATTATTATTATATGAAAACGAAATACGAAGGATTCCATCAAAGATATATCACACCTTTATTACAAAACACAAACTGAACAACTAAAAATATTCCAAAATATTTAAAACTATGTATTTATTTATTTTTCATGTAAAAACACACTTATCCGAAGTGTGCGTTTTCTATGTCCTCTAGTATATATTCATGTATATACAGACAATAAAATATGGTTAAATTAAACTATATAATTCCAATGTGCAGTTTTCACTTATAGTTATCATTTGATGTGTATATAATATTATATTTATGGTAGATTAACTTTTGTTGAATAAGTTCTCTCGTAAAATAAAGTCTTTATTATTATTATCATTATTTTTATTATTATTATAATGGTGATAAACAGATACTTGTATACAAATGCTGCAGGGAATTACTGAGGAATGGTCTATCTCCGTGTGTGTTAACTTAGTGTTAACAATTTCTGATTATCTAATCATAACAAATGTTATTATTTCTGAGCAATGACCTCAGAAATACGGGAACAGAGATTCGGAGAAAAATTCGGAGAAAAGTGCATAAACATTCGATATTAATAATAACTACCTGGGAATGATTACAGATGAAGCAGTTCTAGTTGATAGGTGTACTTAAAGCGGAATGTATTCGGTATTTATATAATTAAGCGTATCTAGTAAACTAGTTCATGATTCTATAGAATACACTTCCTTGTTATCAGTTATCAATATTTCCTCATATTGGCCACAGAAATGAATTAATTCAACAAATAAACTAAAGTCGTGTACGACATATGACCGACGTCACGCGAAAAACGTTATTAACAGTCGTATCATAGGGACTTTAAACCGAGGTCTCGTGTCGGTGCTTTACACCATGCACATAAAAGAACCAGAGGATATTCTGGTATGTGTCTCTGTCTGTATTATTGCACTATCCTCCAAACATCTAAAATGACTAATCTCTTCAGTAGGCGTCGCTCATATGGGCGACCGGTAGTGACGATAAATAAACGTAAAACACTCAGAAAAACCAATACTGTCTCTCATTATAAATAGTAGTTTCAGTTGTTTTCGACTCGTGCATCAGTAAAACAAAACGTTGCTGATCATTAAAATGCACCAAACTTACTGATCATTAAAATACACCAATCTCACTGATCATTAAAATACACCAACCTTACTGATCATTAGAATGCAACAAAAGTGCTGATCATTAAAATGCAACAGCTTTACTGCTCATTAAAATACACCAACCTTACTGGTCATTAAAATACACCAATCTCACTGATCATTAAAATACACCAACCTTACTGATCATTAAAATACACCAATCTCACTGATCATTAAAATACACCAACCTTACTGATCATTAGAATGCAACAAAAGTGCTGATCATTAAAATGCAACAGCTTTACTGCTCATTAAAATACACCAACCTTACTGATCATTAAAATACACCAATCTCACTGATCATTAAAATACACCAACCTTACTGATCATTAGAATGCACCAACCTTACTGATCATTAGAATGTACCAACCTTACTGATCATTAGAATGCAACAACCTTACTGATCATTAAAATGCAACTAAACCTGTTTTGCATCATTGTTGTATTTACGAATATCAGATTTTATTCGACACATAGACCTGGCTAGACGTTGACTGATGAACGCTCTAGTGTTTGAGATCGTCTATGTTTATATATAGTATGTGAGTTGTGCAGTGTAACATAAACAAAGCTGCTACCTGCAGAATATGATATTCCGGCGGCACGAGAGAAGTGTTTCCAGATGCAGCTCGGTCTCAAATATATCAATGCTTTACTTTTGTAGAAATGTTTATTTTATTCCCTCTTTGTTTGTTCCGCGTGGTAACACGCTGAACTGATAATCCAGGGATTGCAGGTTCGATCCCCCGTCTGACCCTAATAAAATTAACAGTCGTTTAGATGGGACTTTAAACCGAGATCTCGTGTCGGTGCTGTACACCGTGCACGAAAAAGAACCGGGTGAGACTCTGGAATGGGTCTCTGTTTGTATCATTGCACTATCCTCCAAATATCTAAAATGACTAATCTCTTGAGGAGGTGTCGCTCATATGGGCAACCGGTAGCGACGATAAATAAACGTAAAACACTGTTCCGCGAAATACCTAAACAGTTAACAATGAACTCCGTCCGCCTCCGTGTCGAGTGGTAACGGTCGCTGGCCTGTATACCACTGTAACAGTCCGCCTCCGTGGTCGAGTGGTTAAGGTCACTGACTTGTATACCACTGTAACCTATCATCACTGATTGTCATTGGTTTGAATCCAGCTCATGTCATGTCTCATTTGTATGAACAAGTTGCCAGTTTCTTACGGAGGTTGGTACACCAAGTGCTGGTTAACCACTGTAGCCTGCCCAGGAAAGGTGTTGCTAGGTAAACTGCCCGCGTTGTTAGGCGATATAGCCCAAACTGGTCCTGATGCAGGCGTAAACCCCAATCAAGCAAACACCATTTACTCCGCATAAATGCCATACAACATATTTCCCAGCACTGTAGTTTCTTGTCTGGAATAGCTGGACAACAAGTATACAATATGATAGTAAATTATAGTCTAAAATATCTTTAACTGCTTACTAATAATAATTCTTAGTAAAATGCTAAATATCGACATTTGTTGCAATATTACTCCGCTTTAGATGTGAGCAATTGTGGTTCCTTCAACCAACCGGAAGTTCAACTGGAAACGAACCTTTTTTCCCCACACTCGTTATGGAGAACTGCTCTACGCGATTCTACGCAGGTATTTTACTACGATAGTAAATAATAGTGTAAACTATCTTGAATCGTATTTGAATTGTGTTGCCGTTTTAGATGTGAGCAATTGTGCTTCATTCAACCAACCGGAAGTTCAAATGGAAACGAATTTTTTCCCCGCAATGGTATTGGCCTTAATGAGAACTCTACGCGATTCTAAGAAGGTATTTTACTACGATAGTAAATAAGTGTAAACTATCTTGAACCGTATTTGAATTGTGTTGCCGTTTTAGATGTGAGCAAGTGTGCTTCATTCAAACAACCGGAAGTTCTTAATGGGAACACATATTTTGGAGAACTTCTATACACGATTCTAAGATATGTTACTACGCCAATTGACAAGAATACCTTGTAATTGCCTTTAAAAAAAAGAATATATTAATCTCGAAAAGAGAATTATACCACAGATCAAATTCTGAGAAATATTTTTATATATTTATATATTATATTGCATCTACCATTGCGTGTCCATGTACAGTTTTCATTTGGTACACTAAATATTAACTGGGCATGTGTATACAGACGAATATGCAGTCCAGTGGTTAACACCCTGTTCGATCCCCCGTCTGACCCTAATACAATTAACCGTCTTTCAGATGGGACTTAAAACCGCTGTCTCGTGTCGGTGCTTTATATCGTACACGTAAAAGAACCAGAGGAGACTCTGGAATGTATCATCCATGTATCATATGTCTGTATCATCGCAATATACTCTAAAAATCTAAAATGACTAATCTCTTCAGGAGGCGTGGCTCATATATGGGCAACGTAAAACACACACACAAATGAGCATGCGCATAACAATCTGCCAACGTTTGGTATTTTATAGGGAATATAAAACATCGTATTTCCTAACAGCTAAGTGTGTGATAACAAATGCACTAGGTTAATGTTGGTGAATGTTATTTTTGTTTTGCATTCGCCATCAGTCGTTCTCTATTATTGAAATGTGGCAGACTTGTATATGCAGATCAACATTTATAATTCAGTGCAGATAAAATAAAGTGCACTGTATGCACCTGCATTCTAGTTAATTGGCAAACAACTACTGTTCTTGTTACATTAAGATTGCTAGTCTATGAACCGTTATGCTTGCGAATCTCGCGAATCTGTTTGATGCCCGTCGTTTAACATGGTTCCAATCTGACGATTTTTTACTAATATACTTCTGGTAAAATGACAGCCTGGGGAAACTTGATTTCCGAACGTAGCGCCCGCCACCTACATTGCACCCGTGTTTTCTAGGGTGTTGATTGAAGGAAGACAACTCTTATCTGCAAGATACGATCGTTAAAAATAGAAACGTTTTTCCCCGGAAATCACCGAACATGCGCGGCTATACACGATCATTTCCGAAAATACACGAAGTATAGTAGTAGTAATCTTTATTTACATCTCATCATTGTACGTACAATATTTACAATAATATTACATGTATAGTTTACATAATAAAAGTACAATGCCACTCCAACATGGAGTTATAGGAGATGAACAAAATTATACATACTCATATTTATCACAGTATGTTAGGGATAAAGCTGCAATATCCCTGCTAATCGGATATTAAAAACTGCTCTAAGACAATTATAAAACACTGAAATACAAAATAGGTACTATTGCACACTGATTAAGAATTGGTCATATGAAATCTAACTTCGCTTTGATCAGATCATAGCGAATATGATTAGCAGTGATATTACAGACGAACTAAAAAATGCAGTTAGAGATACAAGTAATAATGACATTATTCACAAATTAAAAATTATTTACATAATAAAAACTGACGCCTCTGTAGAATAATAAAACAGGTTTTGGCACAATTACGAATCATCTCTTGGTTTGAAAACAGGAAACAATATTTATCATAATCAGACATTGAGTAAAAATTGATATTACACGCATATGACTTTGATAATAATTCTTGTCTTAAATCATTGTAAACTGGACACTTCAATAGTACATGCATCTCATTTTCAATAGTAGCAGTATCACAAAACGGACAAATCCTAGATTCCTCTGGCAAACCTTCATACCGACCAGTCTATATCCTAATGGGGGCAATCCCCAGTCGAAATTTGCAAAAAGCAGAACGATGTCTGGGTGGTAATACAATTTTGCAATATTGCTCTGCAATATAGTCAGTTTTAAACAAATTATATACTCTCAATTTATTCCGCCCGCGTCCAGAAGGACCTATGACATTGTTTATCTTGGTTGACCAAGAGTTTATTATACTTATCATATGCTTTGACCTCTATATTATGTGTGAAAGAACGAGATATGGGATTAGCAAAGCTAGTGTACGTAGGAAAATCATTAGCCTCATAATAGCTCTTAACCTTAAAATGCCAATTTCTACATGAACGACTAGCTTTACTATATGCCCAGAGTGCCACTCGCTTATTGATCCTTGCGGTATCCATACCTGAAAGTCTCGACCAATAAAGCGAGATATATTTCCATTGTCGGACTATTGGGGGTTTCCAACCCATATCTCCTGAAATACCATTGTTTGGTGAATATTTGCCGACACCCAGAAAATACCTTAATGCCCTATTATGGACGGCTTCGAGACACGAATATGATCGAAACCCCCACAAAGGAGCACTATAACTGATTACAGGCCAAACTACCGAATCGTATAACTTTGTAAAAACATCATAGGGCACACCACCCATTAATTTACATTTTGCAATAAGTAAGCCCAATGCGCGACTGGCACTCTGAGAAACAGATTTAACTGTAATATTATTATCTAAATGTTCATGCAAAACAACACCTAAGTAAGTATATCTGTCAACAATATTAATCTGATTTATTCCACACGTGAACCTAAACTGTGTGCTTAATTCTGACTTGGGACGAAAGTGCACAACATTACTTTTAGACGCATTTACAGTCATATCATTTAGAGCACACCAATCATTTAAAGCATTCAGTAGCACTTGTAAATCATCAACAGACTCCGCTATTAACACAATATCATCAGCATAGAGCATTATACAAACATTCTCATCCCCAATTGTGATACCAATACCAAATGTCTTAAGATATAGAGACAAGTCATTTATGTATAAATTAAACAAAAGAGGTGAAAGTATACAACCCTGACGCAAACCGCACTTGACATCAAACCATTCTGTCTTAAATTGATTAACCCTTACACATGACTTTACAGATGCATATAATGACTGCAATGCGCCAAACATTTTACCAGATATTCCTATATCAGATAAACGTTTCCATAACATATTTCTATTAATAGTATCATAGGCCTTCTTAAAATCTTTAAATGCACAGAACGTGGATTTGCGTAACTTTTGTCTTGACTCGATTATATTATTTACCCCAAGTATCTGGTCCGTTGTACTTCGACCTCTTCTAAAACCATTCTGATCATCTGATACTTTATCATTTGCCTCGGACCAAGTACTTAATCTACTGTTCAAAATGGAACAATATACTTTATACATAGCAGGGGCAAGTGAAATACCTCTGTATGATAACGGGTCCCTTCTGTCCAATGTAGAAGATTTTGGTATGGGATTAATTATACATTTACTCCAAACTGATGGTACAATGCCATTATCAAAGCATATATTAAATAAAATGTGAAGAAACGATAGCGCTGCATCGTTATTAAGTACTTCTACAGGGATACAGTCTATGCCACATGCTTTGCCTTTATTGACAGAATTAATAGCTTTATGGACTTCTAACACCGATACATGATTATTAAGATTAGCATCATTATCAGATATATTGCTGGTAGCATTAGTACCAGTAACATTATGTGCGGTTTTGAACAGAGAGCTAAAGTCATTTTTCCATCGTGATAAAACAATATCGATATCATTAGAAACAGACCCATCCTCTAAAACAACTTCCATTGGAATTCTGTTATTTTTCTTACAGTTTACTCCAATTTTACCAATTGTTTTCCAAAACTTAGTAGTATCAACAACGCATTCATTTAATAGTTGAGATTGTAATGAGTACCAATGGAAACGCTTAGCTCTCTGAACCTCGCGGTCAAACAACTTACGGGTACGGACATACTCAGATTTTAGTGTAAGCCTATTACTCTTATCTGTACATGATAACCAAACCTTTTCAGATTTACAAACGTTATTCCATAAATCAGTCAATCTGTCCGACCACCATGGTTTACCTGGGCGGCGTTTTTTATTATACATACCATATTTAATTTCCTTACAATGTAAATTATCCGACATATTCTGTTGGACAATCCCACACCAATCTTTGTAAACGTCATCAATATCAGATTGAGTTCGAAAACTACATTCCAGTTTTGTAATTGTTTGGTTAACGATTCTTGACTGAGCATAAAATCAGATGGAACATTAGTAACATCATATTTATAATGGCTATCTTCCTGTTTATTAATATAATGCGGTACTTGATCATGAAGGTAACTATCGATCATAATAGTCCACATAAGTAGCGAATGGTCTGGCAATGCACTAGATGTAATAGAAGAAACATGTTTGGTTTTATTAATAAGATCTGTCACTCTGATAACTTTAAATTGTTCAAATTTAGATAAACAGTCATGACTGACAAAGCAATAATCCACAACAGAACTTCCTTTAGTAGAAATAGAGGTAAAATCATTACCCCCATTACCACGACCATTCAACATACACATATTTACATTGACTAAAAAGTCTAACAATAATTCACCATACTTATTAAGACTAAAATCAATTACTTCCCGGTCAGTTACAACATCGATTCCTTTAATGTAATCATCATCATCTCCACATCTACTGTTAAAGTCACCACATATATACATAGTTCCGCAATCTTTATACAAGTAAATAATAGAGAGCAGCGAATCATAAAAGTTATTGACATCAAATATCCTAGACGAATTTTCAGGAGGAAGATAACATACACAAGGCAGGATTGTAATATTATCTGACTTGTGACACAATTTAAGCAGTAAAATACCCTCATTAGAATTATCAACTATAGACACATTAAAATGTTCAAGTAAAGTATTTCTAATAAAAAATCCAACACCGCCGGAGCCGATCCTGGCATTTCTATGAATGCGAGTTCTGTTGTGGCCATACCATGTAAAACCCTCCAAACGAAGCACATCGTTGGCAAGTAAATGGCTCTCGGCAATACCTAAAATATCTAAGTCATTTGATAAAACACACGAAGACCTAAGCATGTAATTGTCAGAGTTCTCATCTGCTTTCCAACCTCTCACATTCCAAAACCCGGCACGAATCTACCTACGCCCACGGTTGTAATCACCAGTGCGGCCCCGAGAAAACGAACCTCCAGATCGACCATATCCTCCAACCATGCCACACTGAACACGTTGGACATCCCGGCGTTCGTCAAGAGGAGTATCTCGGTTTTCATTACGGTGTTGATCGTCGTGGGAATCAGGGCGGTTTTCCCGACGGTTCACAGAGTAATGCGGATTGTGGTGTCCAGATGCGTGACTACGATTATCCTTGCTCTCGTAGTTCCTATTAATGATTCGAGATCCCCTCATTTGTAAATTATCAGCATTCAGGGCACCCAAAATAGTGGCAAAGTTCACATTCGCAGCACGATCCGCAGGGGCTTGATCATGATGAATGAACACCTTGGGGAATTGACGGCTATCCCTCAACTGAGGTTTGGCTTTCATGACTGCTTGCTTGTCACTCCTGGTCTTTAACGTTGCAATTATCACACCAGGTTTAGAGTCACTATAAGACTTCTTTCGGTCGGCTTTGCTCACAGTAACGTTGGCAAGTCTTAGTCCATCTTTGATCAGGCCATTAACTTTGGCCTGTGTACTCTCGCTGGCACTCTCTGGCATGTTGCGAATAACAATGTTCAGTGTCCGATCATAAGATGAGTGTTGTCCTGTGGAAGATGTAGAAGAAGTTGGAAGAGATGATATATGATCACGTATATCAGTAAGATCAGCAGTTAGTTCTGCTTTCATAGATTGTTTGAAATATTCAAATTTAGAGTCCATTTTCACGTCCACATCACGTTTGAGTTTACTTATTTCGCTATTTACACGTTTGTCAAGAATTTGAGAAACTTTGTTTGCAATGCGATTCTCTAATGAAGCTTGCAGATCGTCAAAACGTTCATTCAGTGACATATACATCATATTAACGTCAGCGGACAGCTTGTCAAACATCTGTTGAAGAGTAGGTGTAGCGCTGACGTGCACTTCTGCTTGTGAAACAACAATATTGCGAGGTGCTGGCTGTGGAGCAACAGGATTGTACAGGTTCCGCTTGGCTCTAACAGGAGTTCGTTCGGTAAGTATGTCCGGTGAAGTACTACTTCTGGCTTTCTTGGACGCAGTATCACAAGTACCTGATACTGAACGATGGCGTTTACGTTTACTAGCCTCAGGAGTGTCCACTCGTGAGATTAACTGCGACGACATAATAGACTGCACATAGTCGGCAGCCTCAGTAGCCTCCAATACAACGCTTGAATGGGTCGATTGCGTAGACATTATACTGAATAGTTAGTTAACTAGCTAAAGCCCATGGGCTCACTGTGCCTTTATGTAATTTCCAGCGCGCACCAACAGACCGCACAATCTATGTGAACGATCAAATTTTACCGCTACATTCACGACCTTTATCAAATATGTCCAGCGATTAAATGTATGCTCCCATGCGTGACGAATTTGTCTCGATATAGGATCTTTACAAACCGAGAGCGCTAATCTGGAATGCTAAAGCATGTACCTGTTACTAAATATAGTAACACTCAATATACACACGGTAAAATGTCACAAAGTCATCTAAAACAAAGTCACTATTCACAATCACAATCACAGAATTTCAAAAGTACCTTTCATCACGTCCTTACAAATATAAAATATATCCAACAATCACTATAAAACTAGTTTCACAACGCAAATACTGATCTCGATAAGAAAGTAAACAACTAGACGACATTGACCGGAAGTATATTAACGAATGCTCCCGTAGCCTCATTTACATTGCCTAAATAAATATATAATTTCACGTGTCTGCGTAATGTCGACGAGATGGCGGCTTTTATCTATTACGTTTATGTGATAAAGGATCGATTCGACGTAATTGAAATGACGACTTAAATCTTGAGTAAATATGTCAAATCAGACTCACACTGTACTTTCTAAAACTATATACCATTCCGTCGACCCGTAAAAAATGGCGGCCAATTTTACAGTTGTATCAACATTGTAGTGCCTCGCTTTCGATTCTAGTACGTTGTTATCAGAAACTCAATGCTGCCTAATTAATGCCATCGGTGTTAAAATATATTTATATGACTGACCAGGCAACTATATCAACGCCTGGTCCCAGGCTACCTTAGTCTGACTTAGACTATTGATTTGGTTCCCGGCAGGAATCACAAATCTCGCCTCGACTATCGGTTTGGTTCCCGCCATTAATAACAGACCTCGCTTAGATTATCAGTTTTGTTCCCGTCATGAAACACAAAGCTCCCTTAGACAGTCGGTTTGGTTCCCGTCATGAATCACAAATCTCGCGTAGACAGTCTGTTGGTTTCCTGTCATCAATAACAAACCTTACTTAGACTATTAGTGTTGCTCGTCGTGAATCACAAATCTCGCGTAGACAGTCTGTTGGTTCCCGTCATCAATAACAAACCTTACTTAGACTATTAGTGTTGCTCGTCGTGAATCACAAATCTCGCGTAGACAGTCTGTTGGTTTCCTGTCATCAATAACAAACCATACTTAGACTATTAGTTTTGCTCGTCATCAATAACAAATCTCGCGTAGACAGTCTGTTGGTTCCCCGTCGTCAATAACAAACCTTACTTAGACTATCGGCTTGGCTCCCATCTAGAATATATCCAGCTGACTGTCGGAAGGTCGGTTGTTCTACCCGGCTACCAGTCCGTACCTGAACTTCTGTTTAGAGGGTACCCAGCGTTAGCGTCATCCTTAACCAATACAATCTGGAAACTCGTCATATGACATACGCTGCGGGTGCGACTTTAAACCCCCAACACAAATAATCAAATACGATCTCATGCCTCCATTGCGATCTCATGCCTCCATTGCGATCCCATGCCTCCAGTGCGATATCATGCTTCCATTGCGATCTCATGCCTCCATTGCGATCTCATGCCTCCATTGCGATCCAATGCCTCCATTGCGATATCATGCCTCCATTGCGACCCCATGCCTCCATTGCGATCCAATGCCTCCATTGCGATCCCATGCCTCCATTGCGATCCCATGCCTCCATTGCGATCCTATGCCTCCATTGCGATCCCATGCCTCCATTGCGAGACCATGCCTCCATTGCGAGCCCATGCCTCCATTGCGATCCCATGCCTCCATTGCGAGCCCATGCCTCCATTGCGATCCCATGCCTCCATTTCGTCTGCGATCCCATGCCTCCATTGCGATCCCATGCCTCCATTGCGATCCCATGCCTCCATTGCGATCCCATGCCTCCATTGCGATCCCATGCCTCCATTGCGATCCCATGCCTCCATTGCGAGCCCATGCCTCCATTGCGATCCCATGCATCCATTGCGATCCCATGCCTCCATTGCGAGCTCATGCCTCCATTGCGATATCATGCCTCCATTGCGATTCCATGCCTCCATTGCGATATCATGCCTCCATTGCGATTCCATGCATCCATTGCGATATCATGCCTCCATTGCGATTCCATGCCTACATTGCGATCCCATGCCTCCATTGCGATCCCATGCCTCCATTGCGATCCCATGCCTACATTGCGATCACATGCCTCCATTGCGATTCCATGCCTCCATTGCGATCCCATGCCTCCATTGCGATCCCATGCCTACATTGCGATTCCATGCCTCCATTGCGATCCCATGCCTCCATTGCGATCCCATGCCTCCATTGCGATTCCATGCCTCCATTGCGATCACATGCCTCCATTGCGATCCCATGCCTCCATTGCGATCCCATGCCTCCATTGCGATCCCATGCCTCCATTGCGATCCCATGCCTCCATTGCGATATCATGCCTCCATTGCGATCCCATGCCTCCATTGCGATCCCATGCCTCCATTGCGATCCCATGCCTCCAGTGCGATCCCATGCCACCATTGCGATCTCATGCTTCCATTGCGATACCATGCCTCCATTGCGATCCCATGCCTCCATTGCGATCCCATGCCTCCATTGCGATCCCATGCCTCCATTGCGATCCCATGCATCCATTGCGATCCCATGCCTCCATTGCGATCCCATGCCTCCATTGCGATCCCATGCCTCCATTGCGATCCCATGCCTCCATTGCGATCAGTATGGATTCCGCGAATCCAACCGATTCCTCCTCTATCAAACAATTCCGTGTTCAGACAAACCATTAGTAGCTCGAGACATACATAATGATGCTTGTTTATTGCAAAGTATCTAGTTCATAAACCTGTTATTAACGTAATTGAATTTGATGTATTCGCACTAAAACTAAGCATTTATTACCTGCCAAAGAAAGGCAGCGCTTATTTGATCATATAAAATATAATAAGTTTGCTATAAATATTATCATGTATCAATTGTATAAAATTAAGAGCAGCTTTAAAGCAGTATTACATCGTATGAATATAAAAGATATTTGAAAAATTCATTTTTTACGTATGGGTAGCAATGCTGCTACACATTCTAACATTATGCTTTGTATGCGTATGTTCATTTGGTAAACAGTGTTTTTCTGCGTTAAAACAAACTCGAAACCGAGTCGATCGGTCACGCACTTGTTTACAACCGGAACGCATTGTCCGCACTTGTTTACATTCGGAATGCATCGTCCCCATTTGTCCCACGTTGTCTTTTTTAATTAAATTACTTGATATGTTGATTCATACCTCTGTTAGCTAAGTCATTTAGGGACATTTCTACATCCCCGCGAGGGGTTCGACATTAGAGGAAGATAGATAGATAGATAGTCTTTCAGATTCAAAATATATACGTTGTTTTCTACATCCTCTGTTATTTCACGCATGCGCGCTGCGCGTGTTTAGATTTCGTGTGTTGATAAACAAATTCGCGTATACGACGGTTTAAATTTATTGGAATTTTATCGTTTCTGAGCGATTATTTGGATTTTTGTAAACACACACACATTAGTATTACGATATTACGATATTACGATGTATTATTTGGCAACATTAAACTGAGACATTTGCATATTCCGTGAACTTACTTCGTTAATAATCGATTTCCGAAGTAAAATATGAGCTTTAGATTATTGTACACTTACTTGATTCAAATATTAACGGTAAAAACCTAATGTATGTCCTGGTCGTAGTTCACGGAAACTCACGAAGGCTTTGTCGGAGACTAATTAGTCTCAGTTTAATGTTGCCAAACAATAATGCTGCTTTAAGGCTAAGCTACAATGTTTCTTGATGCATACCCGGCAACATTACCATTTTTGCAATGTTAAACACCTGTTTTATATCGTTACCTATCTGTGCCTCCTGGTTAATCGGGGCGATACCTATTGAAGTTTATCAGCCAATTTATGTTTGGAAGATGATGCAAGATACATAAGACACTTCAATTCCTTGCATTCATATTTTGTTTTTTACATGTCTGGTGAATAACACCAATAGAAGTCGTGATAGCGCAGTAGTAGCGCGTTCGCTTCAGGTGCGAAAGGTCCGGAGTTCGAGCCCCACTGGAGCCGTTACGATTGTGCCCTTAGGCAAGGCATTTAAATTCCACGTTGCCTCTTCCCTCTCCCTCGTGGCGATGGATTCCACCAGGAATGAGGTCTCGAGAGTGATTTATTCAAGTTGAAATAACTTGTTTCGCAATCGAGCTAAAATAAATTTGTATAAATTATAACACCAATACATGAGACATAGGTTTATAACTGTTAATAGACGGCATATGGAAACTGCGATCCATGGATTGGCAAGTCCGTGTGTGTTTTACGTTTATTTATCGTCGCTACCGGTAGCCCATATGAGCGACGCCTCCTGAAGAGATTAGTCATTTTAGATGTTTGGAGGATAGTGCAATGATACACAGAGAGACCAATTCCAGAGTCTCCTCTGGTTCTTTTACGTGCACGGTGTAAAGCATCGACACGAGACCTCGGTTTAACGTCCCATCTGAAAGACTGTTAATTTTATTAGGGACAGACGGGGGATCGAACCTGCGATCCCTGGATTACCAGTCCAGCGTGTTAACACTGGACTATATATCCGTCTCTGGCAAGTCCGACGGACCCATCACCCGTATATGTAAGCACCTACCTTGGGGATAGGTAAAAACGGGTGTGGGACGGATAGACATGCAGACAGACAGAATGTGTTCAAGAGTGTTTAAGATCAAATACAATCAAACGGACGGACAGACACGCAGACAGACAGCAACTATATATATATACATACCATGAACCTGTAACCACCAACAACAAGACTTTGTCCACCGCGATTGTTGCGGACAAACTCAATTTGAACTTGTGCATTCGCCATAACTTTAAGTTGTATGCATATGACATATAGTATGTCTACTGGACAACAGCAAGTGGGAATAAAAGGATTAAACTAACATGTTATGTCATGTGGCAACTCCTCAGCCATTATTGGTGGAGGAATAGCCGGATAGAACCACCGACCTTCCACCAGCCATTATTGGTGGAGGAATAGCCGGGTAGAGCCACCGACCTTCCACGAGCCATTATTGGTGGAGGAATAGCCAGGTAGAGCCACCGACCTTCTGCCAGCCATTATTGGTGGAGGAATAGCCGGGTAGAGCCACCGACCTTCCACCAGCCATTATTGGTGGAGGAATAGCCGGATAGAACCACCGACCTTCCACCAGCCATTATTGGTGGAGGAATAGCCGGGTAGAGCCACCGACCTTCCACGAGCCATTATTGGTGGAGGAATAGCCAGGTAGAGCCACCGACCTTCTGCCAGCCATTATTGGTGGAGGAATAGCCGGGTAGAGCCACCGACCTTCTGCCAGCCATTATTGGTGGAGGAATAGCCGGATAGAACCACCGACCTTCCGCGAGCCACTTGGATAACTTCCACATTTGTACAGCGGTGAGTCAACGACCGTAGCAGCCATTTTATTATGCATGGTACAAATATATATGCATGTATTACGCGTAACCTAATAAACTGATAAATTATAATTATGCATGTATTATTGTATATAAGTATTAGTTCTTGCAGCGTACATCTTATTTCCTAGGAAAGTTTTCCTGGTCATTGTTTACATGTTTCATTGTGCTATTTGATGTTTTTAATTTGTTGAGGGCCTCATGATAGATTGACTTAATTGTTCAAATGAGTTCTCTCGTTAAATTATTATTATTATTATTGATAGTTTATTCATTTAGACGTATACATATAGTACATAGTCATAATTATATACATATTATACATACTATTTACACGTGATCAATGTCATACAAGCTAATTATACATGTATTGAGTAGAAATTTTAGAATAGAATGATAATAGATATATATTTGTTTTTAGAGAGGATAAACTTTAATATTACAAATTACTTATTTAGTATGTATGCAAATATACATGTGCATGTCTACTTGTTTATTCTGGGAAACAAGGTAAGTATATTTAATGTTGCTTACAGCTTATTCTACGTACAACTATATACAACTTGATCAACAACACTATTATACTGTATTTAATAACCTATTATAGAGGTTAATGCACTATGATATTTAATATCGAAGTTCTTATAGCAACAGCTTGTTTGTAGTATAATGCTCAAAGTTCAATAATATAGTTCTATTGTTTGATTGTAACACTTCAATACACTATTATATTACTCTGCTTGCTCGATTCTTGCAACATATTTTCTAAATCTCCTCAGTAGACTGCAGACATAATTCCATAGAATTGTCCGCCAGCGTCAATATTATTGGAGGCTAGCTGGCGGAATTGAATGGTGCTAGATATAACCGCACACTCATATGTCCAACCAAACCTCAATATCTCCAATGTTGCCCAGACTTAAGTGTAATTGAATTTCTGAAACTGATAAAGTGACGGATAAAAACGCTAATTTTGTTATTACATTCTATGGAGCCATTGATTCTCTTCGGCACTTTCTAAGAAATTAATTTTGCCGGAAGTTCCAATTTCCATTTTGTTATCTACACACTTGAACGTCAAACAGTTGTATGCACTTTATCTATGCGATTCACATTCAAATATTGAACATTTATAACGTTATCTATATTATATATCTATTATATATACCTATCTTATTATCTTTATATGACTTGAAATATTGCAATTAATTCGGTTATTAGCTCGTATTGCGGATGTAGATATATATCGCGAGGTATTTACGTCGCTTGATATTCAGACGAAGCGAACACGTCGTCTTTATCGTCTAAGTATGCCTAACATTTATTTATAAAACCGTTACATTTTTAACATATCTTATTAATGATAACATGACTGC
Source organism: Archivesica marissinica (assembly GCA_014843695.1). Taxonomy (NCBI): domain Eukaryota; kingdom Metazoa; phylum Mollusca; class Bivalvia; order Venerida; family Vesicomyidae; genus Archivesica; species Archivesica marissinica. Next base: position 6,972,046 of record CM026396.1, read on the forward strand.
TCAATTTGCATCTCATGTTTCTTCATTACATTTCAGGTATTGAAACCGCGCTACACTGTTTCGTAGGTTAGTGTCACGGACAGTGAGCATACATACATACACGAGCTGCGCTTGGAGCACGATCTGTTACGACTGAGTGAAATAGGAGATAGAAACCTAAACTCCAAACTATCAGAGAAGAGAATGCTGAATAGCCGCAACTGTAACGCAACCGTTGCCGTGCATACCATATAAATACGCTGTTAGACAAACGTACGTCGGATATACCGAGTTATGTTCGTCGTCGAATTAGATTTATTTATCCAACTGAAAACAACAACATGAAACGGTTTTCATAATGACGTAACCATTCACTCAATTATATTAACAGATTCATGCAGTACTGGATCAGCAGACGACTATGTGTGAACTGTTCACTTATCGGACATCGATTGCGCAAGCGGAAGCGGAAGTGACAGTATTTTGAAGGGGAATTACAATAGTTTCATTGTCTGTCTTGATCATTGAGGAATAAAACATCGCTAAACGATTCAAAAAACAGCTGGTCGTATTCACAGAATATTCTGACATGCTGGAATTTATCACAAATTTCGAGGTAATAAGAAAAAGATTTCCGAGCGCCGAGTTCTGGAACAGACAAGGGTAGTTGTGATTTTAGACGAATTAAACGTTTGGAGAATTATAAATAAATTCTCGTCAGATCTTAGTCGCCGAAAATAAGTGTTGTTTCTTATTCGGTGATGGATCCGGATGATTCGTGGCAACCTCTAGAATACTGATAAGATGGAAATCCTGTTTAAGAAGACCTCATTGAAAGAAATCAAGATAATATAAATAAATCACTTTTCCGAGAAATAAATTGATGTGATGCACCCGGATTTTCCGTGACTGCCTCTAAAATCTGATATGATAAGGAAATAGGAATAACACGACCCCATGGAGTGAATACAAGCAAGGGGGAAAAATCTATAAACTCCCATGGTATATTTGCCGGATAGTGTTTTCGATACACGGAGTTAGCTGCGATGTACGATGAAGGATTGTTAAGTTCTGGTAAATATTCCCGCACAGCACCCTTGCATTATGAACAAAACAGACGGTGAAGCTTTTGGCGCAGAAGAGATGTGTGTAATTTATTTATAAATTTAACGGACGCCCAGAGTCGTTTGGTAGAGAGGAAGATCACGCCAGGAATAAATCCGGCGGGTAATCACAGACAAGTTTAGAGTAAACACGTTTTGATAAACAGTTTTAAAACACTTCTTATTAACCAGGAGAGATTGCGGGCTTCAATTTAAACGAAATAATATCTCATCAGAAAAGGACTGTTCTCTCGAAACTGTTCATCATATGAAGGAATTATAATCTACCGCGAATTGTATCCATGTTGAATCGATATTTTAATATGCTTTATTTTATTCAAAATAGTGATCATCAACTTGTGGTGAGCTTGTGTAAACTATATAGTGGCAAATATAGTAAACACTAAGAGTTAATGCCCGTAGGGTAGCTACAAATGTCGCGTATACGTCAGTTAAATATTAACAATCTAGGACACACGTGTACTCGTTCTTAAATCTTTAATTGACAAAATACAACAAATTCAACGAATTTATTGATTTTTTTTGAAAATCTAGTCTAAGTTCGGAATTTACATAAAACATTTTTTTTTTTAAAATACGTCAAAAATGTATACAACGATTCCAAAGGACTGGAGGGGCGATTTCGGCCCCAATGTGACACTAGAGATTTTGAACGATGTTCTAGTGCAGTTACATATACCTACTATAGTATTTATAGCCATATTGATGGTCGTAGGCGTGCTCGGCAACCTGCTCGTTCTGTACATTTACACGAGCAAGTATCACCCGTCAACGTACAGGAGCTTTATTCTGTGGCTTGGCTTGATAGACCTAATAGCGTGCACCGTCGGCATGCCATTGTTGATCGTCAGTATGCTACGTCCCTACATGTTTCCGTCGGAACAAGCATGCAAGACGCTTCGATTCATGCACGTGTTCTCTGTTGTAAGCTCTGCGTTCATTGTGATCGCAATAGCGTTTGAACGACACAGACGAATCTGCAACCCGTTCTCACAAGAAATGACCACAGCGAAAATTAACCTGATGTGTTTCACGGCGTCCGTGTTAGGTTCGTTGGTAGCAATCCCGGCGCTATTTGTCTACGGGGACGCCGTCGTGCAAACTGGGGTACACAACATTACCGGAACCGAATGCTTCATTGATCCAGAGTTCGAGCACTCTCTTTTCCCTAAGGGATATTTTATGTTTCAGCTGTTGCTAAGTGTAGTGTCTGTGATAGTCATGGGGATATTCTATTTTCGGATCGGAAGTCGGATTCTGTCTCATCATAAGTTTATCAGGGATAATACGTATATCAGGAAGTCGTCTGCCGACGGAAATAAAGGTAACGTAATTATTTTCTCTTCGTACATTCTAGCTGCGATAGTCTTACAAACGTAAACATATTTGGTTATATTTAATGTCAAAATGACTGTCCATCCCGCTAGTAATTACGAGTGTGCCCTTAGGCAAGGCATTTAAATTCCACATTGCCTTCCTCTCTCTCTCTCTCTCTCTCTCTCTCTCTCTCTCTCTCTCTCTCTCTCTCCCTATGTCTCTCTCTCTCTCTCGTGGCGATGGTGGATTCCATCAGGAATGAGATATCGAGAGTGATTAATATAAATTGTAAGAACTTGTTTCGCAATTGAACTAAAATAAATTTGTATAAACTGAAATGTCACAATTTGCCAAAAACGTTGATATTTTGTTACAAACATCAGTTTTACGCAAGTCTTGCAGTAATGAAGGGCATTCTTTAAAACATTTATATTTGTTGTAACATAAACAAAACGTTGTATATACATTGTTGAAATATATACCATCTCTACGATATGTTTTATTTTGTTTAGTTTATACAAATTTATTTATCGTGAAAGTCGTGATAGCGCAGTCAATGCCCAATTCGCTTCAGGTACGACATATCCGGAGTTCGAGCCCCGCTGGAACCGTTATGATTGTGCCCTTGGGCAAGGCATTTCAATTCCACGTTGTCTCTTCTCTCTCCCTCGTGGCGATGGATTCCATCAGGAATGAGGTCTCGAGGGTGATTAATATAAGTTGAAAGAACTTGTTTCGCAATCGAGCTAAAATATTTTTTTATTTTGTTCTGTTTTTTTGGCCTGTGTTTCTCCGTATCAAATCTTAAAACACTGCTGTGGCGTCAAAGAGAACTTGTTTCGCAAGTGGATCTAAACTGAATGTGTATAAACTAAAATCCATTAGTTCGACCTTGTTACTAATAAATTAATAATATAAAAAGAACTTCAGTCGACAGAAATTTCATTTCATCTGTAGTCTAGTGGTAACACGCTGGACTGGTAATCCAGGGATAGCAGGTTCGATCCCCCGTCTGACCCTAATAAAATGAACAGTCTTTCAGATGGGACATTAAACCGAGGTCTCGTGTCGGTGCTTACACCGTGCACGTAAAAGAACCAGATGAGGCTCTGGAATGGTTCTCTGTCTGTATCATTGCACTATCCTCCAAAAATCTAAAATGATTAATCTCTTCAGGAGGCGTCGCTCATATGGGCAACCGGTAGCGACGATAAATAAACTTAAAACACACACACAGTATTTTGCAACCAACACAGTAATTTTCCTTGCTGTACAACTAAAACTAAAATTTGAAACTGTGTTTTCCTCTGTTTTATCGTTGTATCCTTTGCATAACATGCTATCAATTTTATTCCACTATCGCTTCTTATGATTATTAAATTACTATATCTCAACAGATCTTCTACAGTATATGCAATGGGTACTTATTTGTAAAATAATGTTACCACTTAATTAACGTTTCGGATAAAATCACACCGCAACATCTGGTTAGGACACAACAGTAAAAACAAAGGATTCCAACTAAAAGGATCTATTCACATTTTGAAATAAATCGGACTTTATCTGCCAAGGGAGGTACTAGAAAATTACAGATGTATCTCATTATATTATTATTATATTATATTATGATAATCTATACTTATGATAACAAAAATACAAGTCATGTACTTGACACCAATACAAGTAGGCATGTGACATCAAGGAAGTACGTGATATCAAGGAAGTATGTGATATCAAGGAAGTATGTGACATCAATGAAGTACGTGATATCAAGGAAGTATGTGATATCAATGAAGTATGTGATATCAAGGAAGTATGTGATATCACGGAAGTATGTGATATCACGGAAGTATGTGATATCAAGGAAGTACGTGATATCAAGGAAGTACGTGATATCAAGGAAGTATGAGATATCAATGAAGTACGTGATATCAAGTAAGTATGTGATATCAAGGAAGTACGCGATATCAAGGCAGTACGTGATATCAAGGAAGTATGTGATATCAAGGAAGTATGTGACATCAAGGAAGTACGTGATATCAAGGAAGTATGTGATATCAATGAAGTATGTGATATCAAGGAAGTATGTGATATCAAGGAAGTATGTGATATCACGGAAGTACGTGATATCACGGAAGTACGTGATATCAAGGAAGTATGTGACATCAAGGAAGTACGTGATGTCAAGTAAGTACGTGATATCAAGGAAGTACGCGATATCAAGGCAGTACGTGATATCAAGGAAGTATGTGATATCAAGGAAGTATGTGGCATCAAGGAAGTATGTGATATCAAGGAAGTACGTGATATCAAGGAAGTATGCGATATCAAGGAAGTACGCGATATCAAGGAAGTACTGTTGGGTCGATATCAAGGAAGTACGCGATATCAAGGCAGTGCGTGGTATCAATGAAGTACGTGATATCAATGAAGTACGTGATATCAATGAAGTACGTGATATTAAGGAAGTATTGATATCAAGGAAGTACGTGATATCAAGGAAGTACGTGATATCAAGGAAGTACGTGATATCAAGGAAGTACTTGGTATCAAGGAAGTGTGTGATATCAAGGAAGTACGTGGTATCAATGAAGTACGTGATATCAAGGAAGTACCTGATATCAAGGAAGTACGTGATATCAAGGATGCACGTGATATCTAGGAAGTATGTGATATCAAGGAAGTACGCGATATCAAGGAAGTACGTGATATCAAGGAAGTACGTGATATCAAGGAAGTAAATAACTCAAAATTACAATGTCCCATTACTCTTTAGTTTAGCTCGATTGCGAAACAAGATCTTACAATTTGTATTAATCACTCTCGAGACCTCATTCCTGGTGGAATCCATCGCCACGAGGGAGAGAGAAGAGGCAACGTGGAATTTAAATGCCTTGTCTAAGGGAACAATCGTAACGGCTACAGTGTGGCTCAAACATCTGGCCTTTCGCACCTAACGCTAGCGCGCTACTACGGCGCTATCACGAATGCCTTCATATGTGCGGATATGGTGGGGACATTTGTTAATGCTTGCATATAAGGTGCTGTGTTATATATGTTATATTTCGGGTTTTTACGCCTGCATCAGCACCATTTCGGGCTATATCGCCGGCGGGCAGTTTACTTAACAACACCTTTCCTGGGCAGGCTCCAGCGGTTAACCAGTACTTAGGTGCACCAACCTCCGTAAGAAACTGCCAACTTTTTCATATAAATGAGACACGGCCTGAGCGGGGCTCGAATCCGTGACCATCAGTGATGTGGTGCTGTGTTATGTTGTGGATTGTAAAACAAGCATCCCAAAAAGCCAAATGGCGAATATGGTAATGGATCATTCACCAAGTGTCTGTTGTTTGAAATATTTCACATTCTTGCCACACCGTTTCGATTACACCATCACTGTTATTTATATTTGCAAATTGATTCGTATACGAGAATGAAGTAATCGATGTAACATTAGAAATGGCATGCATATATGTCTATAACACTTATACACGGGGTAGGAGGTTCGTTGATATGAAATTACTTTTCCTCTTACCAATGTAGGTTCGAATCCAACTGGTAAGTCGGTGGTTTTGCCGTGGCGTCCATCAGAGACACACATAGAAACAATGCCCCATAATACACCGAATGATTGGTCTCGCTTTGTCTCAGAACTTAGATGGGGGACTCCGTGGCCGGGTGGTTGAGGTCATTGACTTCAAATCACTTGCCCCTAACCGATATAGGTTCGAATCCCAATGGCAGTGTCGAATTATTTCGTGTGGGGAAGCTATCGAGCTGGCTAGCAGAGGTTCGTTGGTTCTACTCCAATGCCCGTCCGTACTTGAAATATTGCTCGGCAGAGTACCAGTCTTGACATATTGCTCGGAAGGGTACCAGGCTTGAAATATTGCTCGGCAGGGTACCAGGCTTGACATATTGCTCGTAAGGGTACCAGGCTTGAAATATTGCTCGGAAGGGTACCAGGCTTGAAATATTGGTCGGCAGGGTACCAGGCTTGACATATTGCTCGGAAGGGTACCAGGCTTGAAATATTGGTCGGCAGGGTACCAGGCTTGACATATTGCTCGGAAGGGTACCAGGCTTGAAATATTGGTCGACAGGGTACCATGCTTGACATATTGCTCGGAAGGGTACCAGGCTTCTTCATCCACGAATAAGAGCTGGGTTGTCTCCATATGACCTAATTAGCAGTTGGTGAGACTAGGGCGAGTTTAGGGTGAGTTTGATTCATCACAAACAATATATTCTTGTTATTGGAAATAATACCACGTGTTGAAATATAATCACGGTTTGCTACATTACTGTATACTTCACAGACGGATATGTAGTCCAGTGGTAAAACGCTGGACTGGTAATCCAGGGATCGCAGGTTCGATCCCCCGTCTGACCCTAATAAAATTAACAGTCTTTCAGATTGGACGTTAAACCGAGGTCTCGTGTCGGTGCTTTACACCGTGCAGGTAAAAGAACCAGCGGAGACTCTGGAATGGGTCTCTCTCTGTATCATTGCACTATCCTCCACACATCTAAAATAACTAATCTCTTCAGGAGGCGTCGCTCATATGGGTAACCGGTAGCGACGATAAATAAACGTAAAACACCACCACTGTATACGTGTCGGTCATTTGAATTAGACATGTATAATTGATATGCTTAAATTAATCCCGGAAGCCATTCATTATAGTTGCTCCTTAATTAAGTATGCTAAAGGGCATGCTTATAAATATGACAACCAGACAACAATTAAAGTTCACAATATCATTAACGTCCGTCCACTGGCGTTCATTGTTTTGAACGACACTTTTAAAGTACTTCGAGTGTACATCGCTATTGTATTTCCTTCGATGCTTTTTTTATTTTACGTTTATTTATCGTCGCTACCGGTTGCCCATATGAGCGACGCCTCCTGAAGAGATTAGTTATTTTAGATTTTTGGAGGATAATGCAATGATATAGACAGAAACCCATTCCAGAATCTCCTCTGGTTCTTTTACGTGCACGGTGTAAAGCACCGACACGAGACCTCGGTTTAACGTCCCATCTGAAAGACTGTTAATTGTATTAGGGTCAGACGGGGGATCGAACCTGCGATCCCTGGATTACCAGTCCAGCGTGTTACCACTGGACTACATATCCGTCTGTTTCCTTCGATGAACAAAATGCCCGGTTTATATCTATTTTCGTGTGAATTTCCTCACTAAACATATGCTTCTGACATGCGCAGTCGACGCTACAGGCATGCGCATTCGCGGTGTTTTGTAGCGTTTTTTTGACATTCAAATGACTAATGTAAATAAGTAAATATAAGTAATGAATCGTGGGATAATATTTAACCTCGTTTAAGTCCTTAAGTAGAGCCACATCCGCACGCCCATATGGTTCGCCGGCGGCGAGGGTAAATAAGGTCCACGTCCTTTGTTCCCTTATTTATTCCTAATCTTGTAGACGATACGTTCTGAATTCACCTGCTCTCTGGTTGTGTTAGAGTTGTCAGTAACAAAAATATGAATTTTTGCTTTCGTCATGTTTTGGACACGTCACCTCATAAATTGCCAAATTTTAACTTTCATGTGTGTGTTTTACGTTTATTTATCGTCGCTACCGGTTGCCCATATGAGCGACGCCTCCTGAAGAGATTAGTCATTTTAGATTTGTGGAGGATAGTGCAATGATACAGACAGAGAACCAGTCCAGAGTCTCCTCTGGTTCTTTTTACGTGCACGATGTAAACCACCGACATGAGACCTTGGCTTAAAGTCCCAACTGAAAGACTTAATTTTATTACGATCAGACGGAGAATGGAACCTGCGATCCCTGGATTACCAGTTCAGCATGTTAATCACTGGACTACAGATCCCGTATGTGGCATTAATTGCTGCGCATATCCTGCAGGGTAACAGAACATATCTGGAGTGGCCCCAACTTTCTTAACCAGCATGGTTATTAATGACTTTTCCCACAAACATTTCGTGAATCGTCAATTAGAAAAAATGCCATTAAAGTGGTACTTTTCTATTTACGTTTATTTTACGTCGCTACCGGTTGCCAATTTGAGCGACAGGCAGTTTACCTAACAACACATTTCCTGGGCAGGCTCCAGCGGTTAACCAGTACTTGGTACACCAACCTCTGTTAGAAACTGCCAACTTCTTCATATAAAGAGACACGTTCTGAACGGGACTCGAAACCGTGACCATCAGTGATGATAGGTTATAATGGTATACAAGTCGGCTACCTTAACCATTCTACCACGAAGGCGGTCTAATTAAAGTGGTTTGGGTTATTATATTTTATTATCATAACACGTTCGACATATATCAAATGGAATTGTATTTACTGTCGGTAGCATGGAGTACATACAGTACATCACTTTATATACAAACTAAACATAATATCACAGACATATATGTAGTCCAGTGGTAACACGCTGGACTGGTAATCCATGGATCGCAGGTTCGATCCACCGCCTGACCCTAATAAAATGAACAGTCTTTCAGATGGGACGTTAAACCGAGGTCTCGTGTTGGTGCTTTACACCCTGCGCGTAAAAGAAGCAGAGGAGATTCTGGAATGGGTCTCTCTCTGTATCATTGCACTATCTTCCAAAACTCGAAAATGACTATCTCTTCAGGAGGCGTCGCTCATATGGGCAACCGGTAGCGACGATAAATAAATGTAAAACACACACAAACATAATATCCAAGACATAATACATCTTTTGTTAATATTAATTTTGATCATTTGAAATAATTCATAATTTTTTGAATATTTAGCTTTCATTTTTATAGTTTTAAGTTGGCAACCTTATAAATTATTTCAAACATGAATAAAATGTGCTTACAGCAGGGAATGGATAAATGCACTGAAGTTTTATGTGAATAAATGACGGTGGTATTTTCTCGTTCCCACGTTTTGTACCACAACATATATAAGTACTGTACACCAGACAATTCTTCAGCATTATTTACTAGCTAAATGCCACTATCCGGTTATTATTTAAGTGTACACATATTCCCGGCACATTCTAAATGTTCAATCAGGACATGATTTATCTATCTATATGCCTGGTTTGTGTGTGTTTTACGTTTATGTATCGTCGCTACCGGTTGCCCATATGAGCGACGCCTCCTGAAGAGATTAGTCATTTTAGATGTATGGAGGATAGTGCAATGATACAGACAGAGACACATTCCAGAGTCTCATCTGGTTCTTTTACGTGCACGATGTAAAGTACCAACACGAGATCTCGGTTTAACGTTCCATCTGAAAGACTGTTAATTTTATTAGGGTCAGACGGGGGATCGAATCTGCGATCCATGGATTACCAGTCCAGTGTGTTACCACTGGACTACATATCCGTCTGTAATATTCTTGGTTTAATCCATAGAATTCTATATATTGCCATATGTTATGTTTGTCGGAGGTTTCACGTTACAGGGTCACGTGATCTTAGGGGCGGAGCGACATGGTATTTGGCGACTGGTTAATTATAATGTAACACATCATAATCTGATAGAATTGTAGTAAACATTGCTACAGACGGATCTGTAGTCCAGTGGTAACATGCTGGACTGGTAATCCATGGATCGCAGGTTCGATCCCCCGTCTGATCCTAATAAAATTGAACAGTATTTCAGATGGGACATTAAATCGAGGTCTCGTGTCGGTGCTTTACACCCTGCGCGTAAAAGAACCAGATGAGATTCTGGAATGGTTATTTGTCTGTATCATTGCAGTATCCTCCAAAAATCTAAAATGACTAATCTCTTCAGGATGCGTCGCTCGTGGGCAACCGGTAGCGACGATAAATAAAAGAAAACGCAAAACGTGATAGAAACATAGCATTCATATCCATAAATAAAACAACAACAATTAAATCACTTGGAACATTGGTATACATTTGTTTTTTTCTTTCCGGGCCCCATTAGGGGGTCACCCCATTTATTAGTCTCGTTAATAGATATGGTAGGGGTCGGAGACCCATCTCTTACCAACCGTACACTTGTTTGGTTCGTGTCATTATAGTTATATGTAATAATTCATTTATGATACTATGTTATGGAAAACATGACTATATAAGCACACACAATGTTCAAATTACAAGAACTAATTTATAAGGGGCATATAAATCATTAAAGCAGTATTATATCGTAATAATGTATGTTTTTTGTAAAATATAAATACTAATGTTTGTGTGTTTACAAAAATCGAAATAGTCGCTCACTCAGAAACGATCAAATTCAAATAAATATAAACCGTCGTATACGCGAATTTGTTTATCAACAAACGCAATTTAAACACGCGCAGCGCGCATGCGTGAAACAACAGCGGATACGCCATGTTTGTTTTTATCATTGCCGAAGGAGGACGATGCATGCCGAATGTAAATGAGGTTCCGTTTTTAAACAAGTGCGCGTGACCGACCGATTCGGAAAGTCCTACTTTCGGTTTCGAGTTTGTTTTATTGCAAAAAAACAGTTTACTAAATGAACATAATTATACAAATTATAATTTAAGAATGTGTAGCAGCATTGATACGTAAAATTTGAATTGTTCAAATATCTTTTATTTCATACGATATAGGGCTGCTTTAAACATTGGGTAAATCAGTATACAACGGGCTCACAGAGAAACGAGCTATTTAATTATGGGTTTATTAAAACACCATGGGAGGGGGCATTTTCTTTTATGCTTCCCAATGAATGATTGTTTTTTTTAATGAAACAAAAACTCCACCTTATACTGCTTTGAAGCGGTGTAATATGGCATTTTCTTTGCCACCGGCTGCGTTTCGTATTCCTGCGCGGTTAGGTGTACTTTTGTCTTTTAGATATTTTCTGACTATCATGAACAGTTAATGATAAAGTAATATTTTCTAATCAATTTGTTTTGTCTGTAGTTTTTAATTATACAGGAAGTATTTCGTATTACGGATGTTCAGTTAACACTAACAGAAGTGGTTGTGTGACGTAGTGAAATGAGGCTCCAGACAGGGCAACTAAAGTGAATAATAAAAGAAAAAGATTTGTGTTTTGTAACGCCATTCGTGGAAATACACATTTCGATGATCCCTCGAAGACCCTTTGCATACTATGTACATTAATTTTCAATGTGTGGATTTGATTAGTAACGGAATATGTTCATTTCATATATAAGAATCAGTTCTTATTAACTCTTTCAGCGCCGAATAAATTCAGAGCATGTGCAAACAACATAGATCCAGACCAGCCGCGGCGTAACGCCGCGTCTGATCAGGATCTATGTTGTTTGCTATTCCGACAGGTGCTTCAGTCCCACTATCTGAAGAGCAATCAGCATACAGCATGATCAGACGACACGTTCTGTTCTGTCTGATCAGGATCTATGTTGTTTGCTATTCCGACAGGTGCTTCAGTCCCACTATCTGAAGAGCAATCAGCATACAGCATGATCAGACGACACGTTCTGTTCTGTCTGATCAGGATATATGTTGTTTGCTATTCCGACAGGTGCTTCTACCCACTATCTGAAGAGCAATCAGCATACAGCATGATCAGACGACACGTTCTGTTCTGTTTGATCGGGTTATCTGCCTTTGGCAAAGTCGCTTTTATACGACATTGGCGGTGAAAGAGTTAACATGTATCCGGTATATATCATTCTAGCAGGGTTACATATACGACATTGGCGGTGAAAGAGTTAACCGGTATCCGGTATATATCATTCTAGCAGGGTTACATATGCGACATTGGCGGTGAAAGAGTTAACCGGTATCCGGTATATATCATTCTATCAGGGTTACATATACGACATTGGCGGTGAAAGAGTTAACATGTATCCGGTATATATCATTCTAGCAGGGTTACATATGCGACATTGGCGGTGAAAGAGTTAACCGGTATCCGGTATATATCATTCTATCAGGGTTACATATACGACATTGGCGGTGAAAGAGTTAACATGTATCCGGTATATATCATTCTAGCAGGGTTACATATGCGACATTGGCGGTGAAAGAGTTAACCGGTATCCGGTATATATCATTCTATCAGGGTTACATATACGACATTGGCGGTGAAAGAGTTAACCGGTATCCGGTATATATCATTCTATCAGGGTTACATATACGACATTGGCGATGAAAGAGTTAACCGGTATCCGGTATATATCATTCTATCAGGGTTACATATACGACATTGGCGGTGAAAGAGTTAACATGTATCCGGTATATATCATTCTATCAGGGTTACATATACGACATTGGCGGTGAAAGAGTTAACCGGTATCCGGTATATATCATTCTATCAGGGTTACATATACGACATTGGCGATGAAAGAGTTAACCGGTATCCGGTATATATCATTCTATCAGGGTTACATATACGACATTGGCGGTGAAAGAGTTAACATGTATCCGGTATATATCATTCTATCAGGGTTACATATGCGACATTGGCGGTGAAAGAGTTAACATGTATCCGGTATATATCATTCTATCAGGGTTACATATGCGACATTGGCGGTGAAAGAGTTAACATGTATCCGGTATATATCATTCTAGCAGGGTTACATATCTTATTCAGTGCATGCATTAATTAATTATTAATTGTAATAATATTATATTAAACATTATTTATCTTCCCGAAGAAGGCACCCCACCCCGTATTTGATTGAATTTATTCAGGTGCAATTCATTTTGATATAATTATGCGTATTATTTTGTATTTTGTTTAGATATACAATATTTAATAGTAAGCTTTATTAATAACATTATTGCACAGGTTCGATCCCCCGTCTGACCATATTATATCAACAGTCGTTCAGATGGGACTTAAAACCAAGGTCTTGTGTCGGTGGTTTACACCGTGCACGTAAACGAACCAGGAGACTCTGGAATGGGTCTCTGTCTGTATCATTGCACTATCCCCCAAAATCTAAAATGAATAATCTCTGCAGGAGGCGTCGCTCATATGGGCAACCGGTATAAATAAACGTAAAAAACATACAATTATTGTGTTTTCTTGCACATTTCAGCCAAAACCAAAGACAACTCGGACAGCCAATATGGGGTCAATAATGGACACGGTAACGCAAGGGATACAGAATCACCTAGACGAAACATGCGGGAAACAACACCTACCACAAAACAATTAGACGAATCAGAAATAAAAAAAGATCCATATAGCGATTTAATGAAAAAGGCTGTGACGATTATAGCCAAATCTCGCTCAAATTCGCCAACAACACCACGTGACTCTCGGGAATCCACACCAAAACTGGAACGCATAAAAAGACAACGAAGCCGCTTAGAGTCTGCAAAAAGTGAAAAATCAGTGAATAGCGGACCAAGTCTCCGCACGAAGCAAGTGACCTTCATGCTGTTCGTTATAACCGTAGTATTCGTTTTATCATTTATACCACACTTAGTTCTCATGGTTATAAATTCCATGAATCCGTATTTTGTTAAAGACATGTCGCCAACTACCGTTGCGGTCTATAATATATTCCTTCGTTCATTTGTGATAAACAATATGGCCAACCCCATCATTTATGGATTCTGTGATAAGAAGTTTCGGTCAGAGTGTACCCAGTTTGGACTAACCTTGTTCACGTGCGGAAGACTTTGAAAACCGGAAGTGTGGGTGTGAAAACCGGAAGTATATATGTATGTACACTTCTTCACCGGAAGTATGTGTCCGCACTAAAAACCGGAAGTGTGGGTGTATAAGTATGTAGTATATATGTATATATGTATGTACACTTCTTCACCGGAAGTATGTGTCCGCACCGAAAACCGGAAGTATGTGGGTGTGCACACTGCAAACCGGAAGTAAACGTGCATTAACACCGTTTCACTCGTTGGAGACGCTGAACGCGAAAGAATGTGTACGTATGAACACAACTGAGACACTGACAACCGGAACTGTGCGTGAATAAACATTGTTCACATTTACGAGAAGCTGAATACCGAAATTAGACAGTAGTACGAGATGCTGAAAACCGGAAGTATGCATACGTAATCATTGGTTCCCAAAAACCGGAACTATTCCTAAATAAACATTGTCTGGGATGTTGGAAACCGGAAGTATGCACAAATAAATACTGTTTTATATTTACCAGAGTCTACCAACCGGAAGTATGCTTGCATATACACTGTTCATATTTATGAGATACTGAAAATCGGAATTATGCCCGTTTATAAATGTTTGCACATTACGTCACATTTATGTGTGACGTTGTAAGCTGCAACTCTGTCCATGTGTAATAATGTTTCTCATGTTAGAGACGCTGAAATACGGAAGGACGTATCCATGGGTGAATATGCTTTGAAAAACGGAAATAACATACGTGTACATGTATATGTCGACACACTATAGCACGTGCTGGATGCGCGTTAGTTTTACTAATCAATAAGTAGGTCTTACGTCACTGGAAATAACATACGTGTACATGTATATGCCGACACACTATAGCACGTGCTGGATGCGCGTTAGTTTTACTAATCAATAAGTAGGTCTTACGTCACTGGAAATAACATACGTGTACATGTATATGCCGACACACTATAGCACGTGCTGGATGCGCGTTAGTTTTACTAATCAATAAGTAGGTCTTACGTCACTGGAAATAACATACGTGTACATGTATATGCCGACACACTATAGCATGCACGTGCTGGATGCGCGTTAGTTTTACTAATCAATAAGTAGGTCTTACGTCACTGGAAATAACATACGTGTACATGTATATGCCGACACACTATAGCACGTGCTGGATGCGCGTTAGTTTTACTAATCAATAAGTAGGTCTTACGTCACTGGAAATAACATACGTGTACATGCCGACACACTATAGCACGTGCTGGATGCGCGTTAGTTTTACTAATCAATAAGTAGGTCTTACGTCACTGTAAATAACATACGTGTACATGTATATGCCGACACACTATAGCACGTGCTGGATGGGCGTTAGTTTTACTAATCAATAAGTATGTCTTACGTCACTGGAAATAACATACGTGTACATGTATATGCTGACACACTATAGCACGTGCTGGATGCGCGTTAGTTTTACTAATCAATAAGTAGGTCTTACGTCACTGGAAATAACATACGTGTACATGTATATGCCGACACACCATAGCACGTGCTGGAGGCGCGTTAGTTTTACTAGTCAACAAGTAGGTCTTACGTCACTAGAAATAACATACGTGTACATGTATATGCCGACACACTACAGCACGTGCTGGAGGCGCGTTAGTTTTACTAGTCAACAAGTAGGTCTTACGTCACTAGAAATAACATACGTATACATGTATATGCCGACACACTATAGCACGTGCTGGATGCACGTTAGTTTTACTAATCAATAAGTAGGTCTTACGTCACTGGAAATAACATACGTGTACATGTATATGCCGACACACTACAGCACGTGCTGGAGGCGCGTTAGTATTACTAGTCAACAAGTAGGTCTTACGTCACTAGAAATAACATACGTGTACATGTATATGCCGACACACTATAGCACGTGCTGGAGGCGCGTTAGTATTACTAGTCAACAAGTAGGTCTTACGTCACTAGAAATAACATACGTGTACATGTATATGTCGACACACTATAGCACGTGCTGGAGGCGCGTTAGTATTACTAGTCAACAAGTAGGTCTTACGTCACTGGAAATAACATACGTGTACATGTATATGCCGACATACTATAGCATGCACGTGCTGGGGGCGCGTTAGTATTACTACTCAACAAGTAGGTCTTACGTCACTGTAAATAACATACGTGTACATGTATATGCTTACACACTATAGCACGTGCTGGAGGCGCGTTAGTATTACTAGTCAACAAGTAGGTCTTACGTCACTGGAAATAACATACGTGTACATGTATATGCCTACACACTATAGCATGCACGTGCTGGAGGCGCGTTAGTATTACTACTCAACAAGTAGGTCTTACGTCACTGTAAATAACATACGTGTACATGTATATGCTTACACACTATAGCACGTGCTGGAGGCGCGTTAGTATTACTAGTCAACAAGTAGGTCTTACGTCACTGGAAATAACATACGTGTACATGTATATGCCGACACACTATAGCATGCACGTGCTGGAGGCGCGTTAGTATTACTACTCAACAAGTAGGTCTTACGTCACTGTAAATAACATACGTGTACATGTATATGCTTACACACTATAGCACGTGCTGGAGGCGCGTTAGTATTACTAGTCAACAAGTAGGTCTTACGTCACTGGAAATAACATACGTGTACATGTATATGCCGACACACTATAGCATGCACGTGCTGGAGGCGCGTTAGTATTACTACTCAACAAGTAGGTCTTACGTCACTGTAAATAACATACGTGTACATGTATATGCTTACACACTATAGCACGTGCTGGAGGCGCGTTAGTATTACTAGTCAACAAGTAGGTCTTACGTCACTGGAAATAACATACGTGTACATGTATATGCCGACACACTATAGCATGCACGTGCTGGAGGCGCGTTAGTATTACTACTCAACAAGTAGGTCTTACGTCACTGTAAATAACATACGTGTACATGTATATGCTTACACACTATAGCACGTGCTGGAGGCGCGTTAGTATTACTAGTCAACAAGTAGGTCTTACGTCACTGTAAATAACATACGTGTACATGTATATGCCGACACACTATAGCACGTGCTGGATGCGCGTTAGTTTTACTAATCAATAAGTATGTCTTACGTCACTGGAAATAACATACGTGTACATGCCGACACACTATAGCATGCACGTGCTGGATGCGCGTTAGTTTTACTAATCAATAAGTAGGTCTTACGTCACTGTAAATAACATACGTGTACATGTATATGCCGACACACTATAGCACGTGCTGGATGGGCGTTAGTTTTACTAATCAATAAGTATGTCTTACGTCACTGGAAATAACATACGTGTACATGTATATGCTGACACACCATAGCACGTGCTGGATGCGCGTTAGTTTTACTAATCAATAAGTAGGTCTTACGTCACTGGAAATAACATACGTGTACATGTATATGCCGACACACCATAGCACGTGCTGGAGGCGCGTTAGTTTTACTAGTCAACAAGTAGGTCTTACGTCACTAGAAATAACATACGTGTACATGTATATGCCGACACACTACAGCACGTGCTGGAGGCGCGTTAGTTTTACTAGTCAACAAGTAGGTCTTACGTCACTAGAAATAACATACGTATACATGTATATGCCGACACACTATAGCACGTGCTGGATGCACGTTAGTTTTACTAATCAATAAGTAGGTCTTACGTCACTGGAAATAACATACGTGTACATGTATATGCCGACACACTACAGCACGTGCTGGAGGCGCGTTAGTATTACTAGTCAACAAGTAGGTCTTACGTCACTAGAAATAACATACGTGTACATGTATATGCCGACACACTACAGCACGTGCTGGAGGCGCGTTAGTATTACTAGTCAACAAGTAGGTCTTACGTCACTAGAAATAACATACGTGTACATGTATATGTCGACACACTATAGCACGTGCTGGAGGCGCGTTAGTATTACTAGTCAACAAGTAGGTCTTACGTCACTGGAAATAACATACGTGTACATGTATATGCCGACATACTATAGCATGCACGTGCTGGGGGCGCGTTAGTATTACTACTCAACAAGTAGGTCTTACGTCACTGTAAATAACATACGTGTACATGTATATGCTTACACACTATAGCACGTGCTGGAGGCGCGTTAGTATTACTAGTCAACAAGTAGGTCTTACGTCACTGGAAATAACATACGTGTACATGTATATGCTTACACACTATAGCATGCACGTGCTGGAGGCGCGTTAGTATTACTACTCAACAAGTAGGTCTTACGTCACTGTAAATAACATACGTGTACATGTATATGCTTACACACTATAGCACGTGCTGGAGGCGCGTTAGTATTACTAGTCAACAAGTAGGTCTTACGTCACTGGAAATAACATACGTGTACATGTATATGCCGACACACTATAGCATGCACGTGCTGGAGGCGCGTTAGTATTACTACTCAACAAGTAGGTCTTACGTCACTGTAAATAACATACGTGTACATGTATATGCTTACACACTATAGCACGTGCTGGAGGCGCGTTAGTATTACTAGTCAACAAGTAGGTCTTACGTCACTGGAAATAACATACGTGTACATGTATATGCCGACACACTATAGCAGTGTTGTTTGTTTTGGTGTGGGGGGTTGTTTTGTCAAGTAGGTCTTACGTCACTGGAAATAACATACGTGTACATGTATATGCCGACACACTATAGCATGCACGTGCTGGAGGCGCGTTAGTATTACTACTCAACAAGTAGGTCTTACGTCACTGTAAATAACATACGTGTACATGTATATGCTTACACACTATAGCACGTGCTGGAGGCGCGTTAGTATTACTAGTCAACAAGTAGGTCTTACGTCACTGGAAATAACATACGTGTACATGTATATGCCGACACACTATAGCATGCACGTGCTGGAGGCGCGTTAGTATTACTACTCAACAAGTAGGTCTTACGTC
Source organism: Archivesica marissinica (assembly GCA_014843695.1). Taxonomy (NCBI): domain Eukaryota; kingdom Metazoa; phylum Mollusca; class Bivalvia; order Venerida; family Vesicomyidae; genus Archivesica; species Archivesica marissinica. Next base: position 6,991,045 of record CM026396.1, read on the forward strand.
ACTGTAAATAACATACGTGTACATGTATATGCTTACACACTATAGCACGTGCTGGAGGCGCGTTAGTATTACTAGTCAACAAGTAGGTCTTACGTCACTGGAAATAACACACGTGTACATGTATATGCTTACACACTATAGCATGCACGTGCTGGGGGCGCGTTAGTATTACTAGTCAACAAGTATTTCTGCTTACGTCACTAAATCAGTATTATATGATGCTTTTCCGTTTAGCGTCATCTCGTCGCGCGAGATTCCCGCGTGTATGGTATTCGTTGTTTGTTTTATGTCCTGTATTATAACTTTCACTACAGTCTATTTGCATTTTATTGACATGTGACATGTACATTGTAATTGAAGAAGCGCAAAGATTACAAAGACGTATCCAGGAAAAGGCTAAGGGGGTGCTAAGTTAGTAACACCAGCCCGGACAATTTTTAAAAAACGTAATACCAAATGGGGCAATTTCCCGACACCTGTGGTATAAAATTAGAATTGGTGCTGGTGTTAATTAATAAGATGAAAAAGCATCACTCTGGGAATTAAGGGGGGTGACGAGTCCCCTGAGATCCCCCTGGATACGCCTCTGATTTAAGATTGGTCATTCCTACAGAAACTGGAGTAGCACTAAATGAGGTAATTAGACAGGGTGACCAGGGACGTCACCAGGTACGTCACCAGGCCCTACATGATATGGAAGCTAATGTGGTGTGGGGTGCAGTCGAGTCAGCACAGCGATCGTGGCCGTTAGGGGGTCAGGGGGCTTGCACCCTCGAACATTTTTCAGAACTTAGATGTAATAACCTGCATTCTGTGGACTAGTACTGCCCCTATGCACTTGTAATTAATAAATACTCGCCATAATCATACTGCTATGCTACACGCATGTATCTGTAGGGTGTAGATGTACAGACTGGTCAGTGGTGGATATCAATTGTACTGATGTGGATATAATTATAGTAATTATGATATCCAAATAGATCCATCAATTATAGTATTTATGATATCCAAATAGATCTATCAATTATAGTATTTATGATATCCAAATAGATATATCAATTATAGTATTTATGATATCCACATAGATATATCAATTATAGTATTTATGATATCCAAATAGATATATCAATTATAGTATTTATGATATCCAAATGGTTCCATCAATTATAGTAGTTATGATATCCAAATAGATCCATCAATTATAGTATTTATGATATCCAAATATAGATCCATCAATTATATTATTTATGATATCCAAATAGATATATCAATTATAGTATTTATGATATCCAAATGGATATATCAATTATAGTATTTATGATATCCAAATGGATATATCAATTATAGTATTTATGATATCCAAATAGATCCATCAATTATAGTATTTATGATATCCAAATAGATCCATCAATTATAGTATTTATGATATCCAAATAGATCCATCAATTATAGTATTTATGATATCCAAATAGATATATCAATTATAGTATTTATGATATCCAAATGGATCTATCAATTATAGTATTTATGATATCCAAATAGATATATCAATTATAGTATTTATGATATCCAAATAGATCCATCAATTATAGTATTTATGATATCCAAATAGATCCATCAATTATAGTATTTATGATATCCAAATAGATCCATCAATTATAGTATTTATGATATCCAAATAGATCCATCAATTATAGTATTTATGATATCCAAATAGATCCATCAATTATAACAAGAACAGCTATTACATAATATGTAATAGAAGGACGATTGAAAACTCACTTTGCATAATACACACTCGGATAGTGAATAATTATAGACTAAAGTGCATAATTTTGACATGTTGACAATAACATGAAACCCTGCCCAACATAATAGTATATACCACATCCCTGCTGGAACACATCCGCGAATCATATGGGAACCAAATATTGTTGCAAAATTCCAACTACGTAAAATAGAATGACCTGGCCATTTTCTGGATTCCAGCTCAAATCTGTATTTCTATGCGCACACCAGTGAAAGCTTGAAACTAGTTCCCTGAAAACAATTGGACAATTTTAATACCTATAATACGAATACATAGCAGTAATTCATATCGAATGAATGAATTCCAGAACAAAAAGAAGAGAAAAAAGTTGATAAAATTCAATGTTATCCTTGTCGATTGAGACATCATTACATTGCAGATTGAGTTTACGACATCATAAACCTTACAACGTTCCACCATGTTTGATGTGCTGTAGATGACAAGATAATGCATTCTGTGTCTCGTTAAGGTTTACAGGCGAATTAACAAAACCATTTGTTCTTTATGTATTTACCGGCTATTAATTGCAGAAATGTTGTCATTTTGTATTTTATGAAAATTGTGTGCATGTTATTTTATGTCATTTAGTATGTATTTTACGCTCATTTTCACTTTTTATAGCTCAAACATTGTTGTACATCCACCATTTTAGATCCACATTGTTTAGTAATACGTTTTTGTTTGGTTTTATGCTGAAGCTATACGTTAATTTATTTAGACAAAAACATATTTAAAGATGCTCAACGCTGTATCGTATTTCGTTGTTTATAACTGTGACATGCTTTTATTTATTATTCACGGCACAATAAGCGACCTCGCTGGCTTTTCCATTACCTCCCCTTGGCGGATAAAGTCCGATTTATCCCGAAATGTGTAGCGAGCCTTTCAGTTGGAATCCTTTGTTATTACTGCCGTTCCCTAACAAGGTGGGATTTTATAAAAATTCATGTTAATTAATTAATAAATCAATAACAAATTTGTACCCATTGGGTATACTATGGGATATCTGTCGAGATTTAGTAATGTAATAATTATGAAAATTGATAGCTTGTTGTGAAAAAGAATCAACGATAAAAACAGAGGAAACCAATTAAGAGGACCTACATACTTTTAGGGAGCATTCAGGGGCAATAACTGACTGATGTCCCTCATTATTCAAACTGACCAAATATATACCCCGTTTGAATCCTCGACGCTAAGCATACCACATTTAACCCTTAAAAGCCTCATAAATAGATTTTGGAGGTTAGTGCAATGATACAGACAGAGACCCATTCCAGAATCTCCTCTGGTTCTTTTACGCGCACGGCATAAAGCACCGATACGAGACCTCGTTTTAGAGTCTCATATTAGGGTCAGGCGGGGGATCGAATCTGCGATCTCTTATAACTTGTTAACCACTGGACTCGCTTCAGATAGGGTTCGCGTCCAGCTGGAGCCGTTACGAGTGTGCCCTTAGGTAAGACACTTAAATTCTACAGTGCCACTACTCTCTTAATCATGGCGACGGATTCCATCAGGAATGAGGTCTGGGGAGTGATTAATATAAGTGGTAAGAACTTGTTTCGCAATCGAGCTAAAATAAATGTGTGTAATAAAACCCACTCAATTTGGGGGCAATTGTTTTTGAGGTACACCTGTAGGTTTATATATGTCTATATTCAAAATATTTACAAACTATGGTTTTATCTATGGTATATGTATATAAAATAAATAAGTGTGTATTAAAAATATCCTCTCAGAATGGGGACAATAGTTTTGGGGTACACCTGTAGGTTCATATATGTCTATGTTCAAAATATTTACAAACTAACTTCGGCGCGGTTATGGTTTTATTTATGGTATATGTATATAAAATAAATAAAATTAATGTGTATTAAAAAATCCTCTCAGAATAGGGACAATAGTTTTGGGTACACATGTAGGTTCATATAGTAGGTTCATATAATTATGTCTATACTCAAACTATTTACAAACTAACTTTGGCACGGTTATGGTTTTACTCTATGGTATATGTATACTGAGTCAAAAAAGAAACGATACCAAACTAAAGAGGTATCGAAAGCGCTTGAGCTAAAGTTGAACTTGTTTCGCAATGGAGCTAAAATAACTTTGTAAAGATTAAGCTACAAATGGGCCTTTCCAGCAACCACCGTATCTGTGGCACAACCTGTCTCAAGCTACGGTTGACAAGATCACACTGGAAGGCTTCCAATCCCGCCATGGTCAACCAACACTACCACTAAATATGAGATACGCTTTGATCCAGTTTTTATACAACTGTACATAGAGAAACTGTTATTGGTCAGTCCTGACTTGTTACGTTTACATAGTAATTGTATCATATTGTTACGTTTACATAGTAATTGTATGTAATTGTATCATATTGTTACGTTTACATAGTAATTGTATCATATTGCTACCATACTATTGACCTTATTGAGACAAGCATTAGTGTGTGTGTGTTTTACGTTTATTTATCGTCGCTACCGGTTACCCATATGAGCGACGCCTCCTGAAGAGATTAGTCAGTTTAGATTTTGGAGGATAGTGCAATGATACAGATAGAGACCCATTCCAGAGTCTCCTCTGGTTCTTTTACGTGCACGGTGTAAAGCACCGACACGAGACCTCGGTTTAACGTCCCATCTGAAAGACTGTTAATTTTATTAGGGTCAGACGGGGGATCGAACCTGCGATCCCTGGAAGCATTAGTAATGTTGGATGGTGATGGTGATGATGATGCTGGTGACGATGATTATGATGACGATGATGACGATTGGCGGCGTCAGCGACGACACTATCTGGATAGAAAAATAACTGTTTTACAGGATCCACAAGAACGCCATGACTGTAATTTGCACTTAACCAGATATAATTAATAGTTCACAGTGTATATGGATTTACACTGGATGACTTATAGGACGCATTAATGATTTCTGCAACATCGGCACATGATTGTGTTGTGTTTTTACGTTTATTTATCGTCGCTACCGGTTGCCCATATGAGCGACGCCTCCTGAAGATATTAGTCGATTTAGATACAGATAGAGACCCATTCCAGAGTCTCCTCTGGTTCTTTTACGTGCACGGTGTAAAGCACCGACACGAGACCTCGGTTTAACGTCCCATCTGAAAGACTGTTAATTTTATTATGGTCAGACGGGGGATCGAACCTGCAATCCCTGGATTGCCTGTCCTGCGTGTTACCACTGGACTACAGATCCGATCAGGCACATGATTTACATTTCTCGTACTTTAAATACATTACGAAGGTGGGTACCACAAGGTTACCTCGTGCAATTACACCATTAATGTGCATTATATAACGGTAGACTGTATGATTGTAACTCAATACAGCCGATTATATACATACGTCATCATATATGTACAATTACAACTGAAACCGGAACAACAAACGTCATGCCACATGGAAATTGATTCATATAAGCATTAAACTTGTTTCTCAATCCACATCGAGTGCAATGTAAATACAAATTGTGTTTATACATGTATATAATACGATACATATGTTTAAACTAATTAACAAAGATCAGGTCACAGGTCAAGTTCACAGGTTATCCTTCACCTGATGGCGTGATTATAAGGGATGTACGCTTCTTCTGACGCATAATAAATATTTTGAAAATGAATAATTGCAGCGCTTAGTTTGTTACTATATTAAGCAGCGTCCCAAGAACTACAGCACTGTAACCACGCTTAGTTTGTTACTATATTAAGCAGCGTCCCAAGAATTGCAGCACTGTAACCACGCTTAGTTTGTTACTATATTAAGCAGCGTCCCAAGAATTGCAGCACTGTAACCACGCTTAGTTTGTTACTATATTAAGCAGCGTCCCAAGAACTGCAGCACTGTAACCACGCTTAGTTTGTTACTATATTAAGCAGCGTCCCAAGAACTACAACACTGTAACCACGCTTAGTTTGTTACTATATTAAGCAGTGGCCCAATAACTACATAACTGTAACCACGCTTAGTTTTTTTATACTAAAATAAGCACTGCAGCACTGTAACCACGCTTAGTTTTTTTACTAAATTAAGCAGTTGGCCAAGACCTGCAGCACTGTAACCACGCTTAGTTTGTTTACTAAATTAAGCAGTTGACCAAGAACTGCAGCACTGTAACCACGCTTAGTTTGTTTACTAAATTAAGCAGTTGACCAAGAACTGCAGCACTGTAACCACGCTTAGTTTTTTACTAAATTAAACAGTTGGCCAAGAACTGCAGCACTGTAACCACGCTTAGTTTTTTACTAAATTAAACAGTTGGCCAAGAACTGCAGCACTGTAACCACGCTTAGTTTTTTACTATATTAAGCAGCGTCCCAAGAACTGCAGCACTGTAACCACGCTTAGTTTGTTACTATATTAAGCAGCGTCCCAAGAACTGCAGCACTGTAACCACGCTTAGTTTGTTACTATATTAAGCAGCGTCCCAAGAACTGCAGCACTGTAACCACGCTTAGTTTGTTACTATATTAAGCAGCGTCCCAAGAACTGCAGCACTGTAACCACGCTTAGTTTGTTACTATATTAAGCAGCGTCCCAAGAACTGCAGCACTGTAACCACGCTTAGTTTGTTACTATATTAAGCAGCGTCCCAAGAACTACAGCACTGTAACCACGCTTAGTTTGTTACTATATTAAGCAGCGTCCCAAGAATTGCAGCACTGTAACCACGCTTAGTTTGTTACTATATTAAGCAGCGTCCCAAGAACTGCAGCACTGTAACCACGCTTAGTTTGTTACTATATTAAGCAGCGTCCCAAGAACTACAACACTGTAACCACGCTTAGTTTGTTACTATATTAAGCAGTGGCCCAATAACTACATAACTGTAACCACGCTTAGTTTTTTTATACTAAAATAAGCACTGCAGCACTGTAACCACGCTTAGTTTTTTTACTAAATTAAGCAGTTGGCCAAGACCTGCAGCACTGTAACCACGCTTAGTTTGTTTACTAAATTAAGCAGTTGACCAAGAACTGCAGCACTGTAACCACGCTTAGTTTGTTTACTAAATTAAGCAGTTGACCAAGAACTGCAGCACTGTAACCACGCTTAGTTTTTTACTAAATTAAACAGTTGGCCAAGAACTGCAGCACTGTAACCACGCTTAGTTTTTTACTAAATTAAACAGTTGGCCAAGAAATGCAGCACTGTAACCACGCTTAGTTTTTTACTAAATTAAGCAGTTGGCCAAGAACTGCAGCACTGTAACCACGCTTAGTTTTTTACTAAATTAAGCAGTTGGCCAAGAACTGCAGCACTGTAACCACGCTTAGTTTGTTACTATATTAAGCAGTTGACCAAGAACTGCAGCACTGTAACCACGCTTAGTTTTTTTACTAAATTAAGCAGTTGGCCAAGAACTGCAGCACTGTAACCACGCTTAGTTTGTTACTATATTAAGCAGTTGACCAAGAACTGCAGCACTGTAACCACGCTTAGTTTTTTACTAAATTAAGCAGTTGGCCAAGAACTGCAGCACTGTAGCCACGCTTAGTTTTTTACTAAATTAAGCAGTTGACCAAGAACTGCAGCACTGTAACCATGCTTAGTTTTTTACTAAATTAAGCAGTTGGCCAAGAACTGCAGCACTGTAACCACGCTTAGTTTTGTCATATCATGAATAATTAGCAGCAGAACCACCATCATCTTTACCTTAGCTAACAGCAATAGTTACATGAAATAAGCATGCACATACGATACAAATATATACGTCCTGACATTGCATGTAAATCTTCACCTTCAACACTAACTTGGTTTAGATTGCATACAACTATATTTAACGCACGAATTAGAAATCTCAAATATTTTACTAAACTTCCTCAATTCAGTGTCGTAGGCAAATCAACACCATTGACAAGTAAAACTTAAAATGCCTCACGTAAAATATGGTGACTGTATAGAATTTCAGATATTTGCACGTACACTTTATGCATATTAACCATATCGTACGAGTTTGCAAAACTGTATGGTATGCTAAATATACATTGACTTTGATACCAAGTGTTACATCTCCACTAACAACATTACCACCAACCACCCCCATCATACCTGTTACATCTCCACTAACAACAGTACCATCAACCACCCCATCATACCTGTTACATATCCACTAACAACAGTACCATCAACCACCCCCATCATACCTGTTACATCTCCACTAACAACAGTACCATCAACCACCCCCATCATACCTGTTACATCTCCACTAACAACAGTACCATCAACCACCCCATCATACCTGTTACATCTCCACTAACAACAGTACCATCAACCACCCCATCATACCTGTTACATCTCCACTAACAACAGTACTATCAACCACCCCATCATACCTGTTACATCTCCACTAACAACAGTACCATCAACCACCCCATCATACCTGTTACATCTCCACTAACAACAGTACCATCAACCACCCCATCATACCTGTTACATCTCCACTAACAACAGTACCATCAACCACCCCGTCATACCTGTTACATCTCCACTAACCATCAACCACCCCATCATACCTATTACATCTCCACTAACAACAGTACCATCAACCACCACATCATAACTGTTACATATCCACTAACAACAGTACCATCAACCACCTCATCATACCTGTTACATCTCCACTAACAACAGTACCATCAACCACCCCATCATACCTATTACATCTCCACTAACAACAGTACCATCAACCACCCCATCATAACTGTTACATATCCACTAACAACAGTACCATCAACCACCCCATCATACCTGTTACATCTCCACTAACAACAGTACCATCAACCACCCCATCATAACTGTTACATATCCACTAACAACAGTACCATCAACCACCCCATCATAACTGTTACATCTCCACTAACTACAGTACCATCAACCACCCCATCATACCTGTTACATCTCCACTAACAACAGTACCATCAACAACCCCATCATACCTGTTACATATCCACTAACAACAGTACCATCAACCACCTCATCATACCTGTTACATCACCACTAACAACAGTACCATCAACCACCCCATCATACCTGTTACATCTCCACTAACAACAGTACCATCAACCACCTCATCATACCAGTTACATCTCCACTAACAACAGTACCATCAAGCACCCCGTCATACCTGTTACATCTCCACTAACCATCAACCACCCCATCATACCTGTTACATCTCCACTAACAACAGTACCATCAACCACTCCATCATACCTGTTACATCTCCACTAACAACAGTACCATCAACCACCCCATCATACCTGTTACATCTCCACTAACAACAGTACCATCAACCACCCCATCATACCTGTTACATATCCACTAACAACAGTACCATCAACCACCTCATCATACCTGTTACATCACCACTAACAACATTACCATCAACCACCCCTTCATACCTATTACATCTCCACTAACAACAGTACCATCAACCACCCCATCATACCTGTTACATCTCCACTAACAACAGTACCATCAATCACCCCATCATAACTGTTACATATCCACTAACAACAGTACCATCAACCACCCCATCATACCTGTTACATCTCCACTAACAACAGTACCATCAACCACCTCATCATACCAGTTACATCTCCACTAACAACAGTACCATCAACCACCCCGTCATACCTGTTACATCTCCACTAACCATCAACCACCCCATCATACCTGTTACATATCCACTAACAACAGTACCATCAACCACCCCATCATACCTGTTACATCTCCACTAACAACAGTACCATCAACCACCCCATCATACCTGTTACATCTCCACTAACAACAGTACCATCAACCACCCCATCATACCTGTTACATATCCACTAACAACAGTACCATCAACCACCTCATCATACCTGTTACATCACCACTAACAACATTACCATCAACCACCCCATCATACCTATTACATCTCCACTAACAACAGTACCATCAACCACCCCATCATACCTGTTACATCTCCACTAACAACAGTACCATCAACCACCCCATCATAACTGTTACATCTCCACTAACAAAAGTACCATCAACCACCATATCATACCTGTTACATCTCCACTAACAACAGTACCATCAACCACCCCATCATAACTGTTACATCTCCACTAACAACAGTACCATCAACCACCCCATCATACCTGTTACATCTCCAATAACCATCAACCACCCCATCATACCTGTTACATCTCCACTAACAACAGTACCATCAACCACCCCATCATACCTATTACATCTCCACTAACAACAGTACCATCAACCACCCCATCATAACTGTTACATATCCACTAACAACAGTACCATCACCCACCCCATCATACCTGTTACATCTCCACTAACAACAGTACCATCAACCACCCCATCATAACTGTTACATCTCCACTAACAACAGTACCATCAACCACCCCATCATAACTGTTACATATCCACTAATAACAGTACCATCAACCACCCCATCATAACTGTTACATCTCCACTAATAACAGTACCATCAACCACCCCATCATACCTGTTACATATCCACTAATAACAGTACCATCAACCACCCCATCATAACTGTTACATCTCCACTAACCATCAACCACCCCATCATAACTGTTACATATCCACTAACAACAGTACCATCAACCACCTCATCATACCTGTTACATCTCCACTAACAACAGTACCATCAACCACCCCATCATACCTATTACATCTCCACTAACAACAGTACCATCAACCACCCCATCATAACTGTTACATATCCACTAACAACAGTACCATCAACCACCCCATCATACCTGTTACATCTCCACTAACAACAGTACCATCAACCACCCCATCATAACTGTTACATATCCACTAACAACAGTACCATCAACCACCCCATCATAACTGTTACATCTTCACTAACTACAGTACCATCAACAACCCCATCATACCTGTTACATATCCACTAACAACAGTACCATCAACCACCTCATCATACCTGTTACATCACCACTAACAACAGTACCATCAACCACCCCATCATACCAGTTACATCTCCACTAACAACAGTACCATCAAGCACCCCGTCATACCTGTTACATCTCCACTAACCATCAACCACCCCATCATACCTGTTACATCTCCACTAACAACAGTACCATCAACCACTCCATCATACCTGTTACATCTCCACTAACAACAGTACCATCAACCACCCCATCATACCTGTTACATCTCCACTAACAACAGTACCATCAACCACCCCATCATACCTGTTACATATCCACTAACAACAGTACCATCAACCACCTCATCATACCTGTTACATCACCACTAACAACATTACCATCAACCACCCCTTCATACCTATTACATCTCCACTAACAACAGTACCATCAACCACCCCATCATACCTGTTACATCTCCACTAACAACAGTACCATCAATCACCCCATCATAACTGTTACATATCCACTAACAACAGTACCATCAACCACCCCATCATACCTGTTACATCTCCACTAACAACAGTACCATCAACCCACATCATAACTGTTACATCTCCACTAACAACAGTACCATCAACCAACCGTCATAACTGTTACATCTCCACTAACCATCAACCACCCCATCATAACTGTTACATATCCACTAACAACAGTACCATCAACCACCCCATCATAACTGTTACATCTCCACTAACAACAGTACCATCAACCACCCCATCATAACTGTTACATCTCCACTAACATCAGTACCATCAACCACCCCATCATAACTGTTACATATCCACTAACAACAGTACTATCAACCACCTCATCATACCTGTTACATCACCACTAACAACATTACCATCAACCACCCCATCATAACTGTTACATCTCCACTAACGTCATCAACCACCCCATCATAACTGTTACATCTCCACTAACAACAGTACCATCAACCACCCCATCATAACTGTTACATCTCCACTAACAAAAGTACCATCAACCACCATATCATAACTGTTACATCTCCACTAACATCAGTACCATCAACCACCCCATCATAACTGTTACATCTCCACTAACAACAGTACTATCAACCACCCCATCATACCTGTACATCTCCAATAACCATCTACCACCCCATCATAACTGTTACATATCCACTAACAACAGTACCATCAACCACCCCATCATAACTGTTACATCTCCACTAAGTCCATCAACCACCCCATCATAACTGTACATATCCACTAACAACAGTACCATCAACCACCCATCATACCTGTTACATCTCCACTAACAACAGTACCATCAACCCCAGTCATAACTGTTACATATCCACTAATAACAGTACCATCAACCCCAGTCATACCTGTTACATATCCACTAATAACAGTACCATCAACCCCAGTCATACCTGTTACATATCCACTAATAACAGTACCATCAACCCCAGTCATAACTGTTACATATCCACTAATGTCCATCAACCCCAGTCATAACTGTTACATATCCACTAATAACAGTACCATCAACCCCAGTCATACCTGTTACATCTCCACTAACAACAGTACCATCAACCACCTCATCATACCTGTTACATCTCCACTAACAACAGTACCATCAACCACCCCATCATAACTGTTACATATCCACTAACAACAGTACCATCAACCACCCCATCATAACTGTTACATATCCACTAACAACAGTACCATCAACCACCCCATCATAACTGTTACATATTCACTAACTACAGTACCATCAACAACCCCATCATAACTGTTACATATTCACTAACTACAGTACCATCAACAACCTCATCATACCTGTTACATATCCACTAACAACAGTACCATCAACCACCTCATCATACCTGTTACATCTCCACTAACAACAGTACCATCAACCACCTCATCATACCTGTTACATCTCCACTAACAACAGTACCATCAAGCACCCCGTCATACCTGTTACATCTCCACTAACCATCAACCACCCCATCATACCTGTTACATCTCCACTAACAACAGTACCATCAACCACTCCATCATACCTGTTACATATCCACTAACAACAGTACCATCAACCACCCCATCATACCTGTTACATCTCCACTAACAACAGTACCATCAATCACCCCATCATAACTGTTACATATCCACTAACAACAGTACCATCAACCACCCCATCATAACTGTTACATCTCCACTAACAACAGTACCATCAACCACCCCATCATAACTGTTACATATCCACTAACAACAGTACCATCAACCACCCCATCATAACTGTTACATCTCCACTAACAACAGTACCATCAACCACCCCCATCATACCTGTTACATCTCCACTAACAACAGTACCA
>CM026396.1:7005219-7052719 GCA_014843695.1 Archivesica marissinica
GACTTTTATAAATTGACCTGTTACTATTAATAGATTTGTAATAGCTCTTATATAAGATTGTGTTATAGAAACTTATCAGTTAGAACTTTACAATGGTTGACACAACACATACATTGGATAGTGATGTCTACAGATCAGCATTAATACATGCTTTTATAAATAACACGGATGATTTTGAGGATATGAGTTATGATATTATAGAACGAGAATTAAAGGCTCCATATTTTTACAATGACTTTTAGAGAGTATAGATCACATGCGTGTTGTATATATATGTGACATTGACCATTGGACCTTTGAGGAATTTACAATTGGAATAGTAAACAACAAGGATATTCCAACAATGTTATTTAAATGTTGGTTATATAACTAATAATAGATAGACAATAGCTCTTATATAAGATTGTGTTATAGAAACTTATCAGTTAGAGCATTACAATGGCTGAACAACCACGTACATTAGATACTACAGTATACAGAGCTGCATTAATACGTGCATTTATGTATAACACGGATGAACTTGACGATATGAGCTATGATATTATAGATCAAGAATTGAAGTCATCCCACTTTTACAGTGACTTTCTAGACAGCGTCGAGTACATGAGCCTTATATTTCTATGTGAAGTTGTACGTTGGAGCCATGATGAATTTACAGCTGAGATAGTAAACAACGACAATGTTCCAGTATGGTTATTTAAATGTTGGAAGACATATATGGAGATGGATATTAAACCTGGATGGAACAATGTTACAGATGATGACCTGGAAGAGCTATATTATACGGATACTATTTGAGGATAATGGCATGAATTACAATATATGATGGAATTGTAATTATAGATTTTGATTGAGAATATTATTAAATATCATATTTAGCATTATTTATGTTAGTCATTACTTGTACACCATGGAGGGTAGTATGTTTTTACATCATCCATGTAATATTTTTATTTGTGGTCCGAGTGGTTCTGGTAAAACACAATTTGTTAAACAATTAATCAAATATAAAAAAGATATATTTGATATTGTTCCAGACAGAATAATATGGTGTTATAAAGAATGGCAATCTATTTATGAAGATTTACAAGAAAGTGAGGGTACTTCGATTAAGTTTATTGATGGAATACCTGAAAATGATGAAGATATTACATCTGATACATCAACTCCAAGTTTAATAGTTTTTGACGATATGTTGGGGGATGTTGATGAAGAAAAAATCAAATTATGGTTTACACGTAAAGGGCATCATCGTAATGCTAGTATAATATATATAACTCAAAATATGTACCAACAATCTAAATCATCTAGAACAATAAGTTTAAATTCACATTATATGGTGTTATTTCAAAATAGTAGAGATAAAGGTCAAATAAAAGTATTAGCTAATCAAACACAATTACCCCATCTATTACATGCATACCACGATGCAACTACTAACCCTCATGGTTATTTATTATTAGATGTTCATCCATCAACTCCAGAACAATTTAGAATTAGGACAGACATTTTTCATCATTGGCAAACAGGGGATGATAGAGGAGCTATAATATATACACATTAGATGTTATTTTTTCATTTACATTTTAGCAATCATGGAGACTACACCAATTTCATTAATTAGAGCGCTAACAAATTTGGGGGCTGAAAGAAATCATGACACTAGAATTATTTTATTAAATAAGGGTTTAGCCCAAATGATGAAATGGTTTATATTAGCTTCGAAAAATATTTTAGATAAAAAAATTAAATTGCCTAAACCTACACAAAAATTTATGGATAAAAATAAACATATCCTCGAACAAATTGTTGATGATAATGTAAGTTTAGATAAAAAGAGAGAATTAATTTTAACTCCTGGAGGTATGGGTTTTTTGGGTGGTGGTTTAATAAAAACACTAATAAAATGGGATGGTAAAAAAATGATTAGAAGTTTTAAATCTCCTAAAAAAAAACCTCCTAATAAAAATAATGGACGTAAAAAACAGGCTAAAAAACCAGCAGGGGTTAAACAAAAACAAGCTAAACAACCTAGGAAACAAACTAAAAAATCGCCAGTGACAAAAAAACCAATAGGTAAAAATATGAATCTTATACGAAAAACCATTTTAAATAGCGATCGTCAAGCAAATTTAAAACTAAGATTAAAAAATAAAATATTAAATAAACAAAACCCTACTAGTTATCCATTACTTAGAAAAATATTAGGTACTCCTGTTATAAATATAAATCATCAAAATCAAACCCAAAATTTATCAGATTTAATATCAGAAAATTCATTTATTTTAGATAATCAAAATTTAAAATCTAGAACTCCATCACCTATATTACCTTCATTATCTCAAAATAATGTATCAAAATTATTAACATCCATAGAAAAAAACAATATACCTGATAGCGATACATTTATTAATAACAGTATTAATAATAATATTAATAGTACTCCAATACATCTACCTTTAGCACCACATTATCAACTTGTTGGAGAGACCCCATCTATAAATAACTTCCAAAACAATACTGATTTTTCAAATATATCACATATATCTGGGTTATATATGGATAATAATGATACTAGTACATTTCCATTTACAGCTACAAAAGTAGACCTAAAGGCTTTATTAGGAAGTCCTGAAATATCGGATGATTTATCATTTTTTCATCCAAGTAGAACTTCTACACCAATTAGTAATATGTCGTTTGTATATGATGATCCTAGATCTCCTAGCCCTATAATATCACGCTTTCAACCTTTAAACACAACACCAAAAAAGAAAAAAGTATCATTTGTAATACCTAATAAACAAATAAGTGAAAAAACATTAAAATTTAAAACTAAAGCGGAAAAAGAAAACAATAAAAAGAAAAAATGGCTTAAAAAATATATTAATTAAGGTATAAATACATTGGATTTTTGTTATATCAAATCAGTTACACTTAAACTACTAAAAGGTATGGCTGGAAGAAAATCGAGAAGAGTTAAAAGAAGAAGGCGTAATAATATTACCATCAAAAGAGTACAAAGAGGTGGTGGTAGAGGTCGTAGACGTAGTAGAAGAGGGCGAAATCAAATTGGTGGTGGTGCTGCTATGCCATTGTTGATTCTAGGTTCAATGTTAGCTCCAGTTATAGAAAAATCACTTGGAGGTTTAATTAATAAAATTTAGTTTTATAATGGTTAAATCTAATAAAGTACCATTAATTAAAAAAATGGTGAAATGTTAATAGCATTGTCAAATTCACCTCAGAAATTTAGAAGAAATATAATTGTACATGCACCAAATGAACTTATTAATAGTATATGTGAATGTTGTAAAAATGTTTTAAAGGGTAATGTATCCATGTCAAATGGTCATACATCTCAGTTGAAAGCTCATAGTAAACACATACGGAAATTAGCTGACCATAAAATAAGTATTAAACAAAAGAAAAAAATATTAAATAATAAAAATAATAGTGATTTACTTTCATTATTAGGAACTATTATTAAACCTATTTTAAAAGAAATATGAAAAAAATGGTTATGGTTCCGATGAAAACATTAGAAGAAATGAATCAATGGAAAACTCAGCATAGACCTACTTTACCAGTTAATCCTGATATTAGTAAAACATCAAAATTACAATCTGAAATGGGTATTATTTTAAAACGAGATGATTTAAATGAATCAGATAAATCAAGATTATTTGGTGAAACATTACATAAATTTAAACTATCGCATTCTAAAGCTATATCATCATTACCACAGACCAATATTTCTGAAAATACTAAACCAAAACATGTACATGGAATTAATGATGATATTATTGAAAGTATTCCTAAAACTATGCAACATAAAGGTACATTATTATTAGAACGTTTAAAACAAGATCCAAATATAAAATGGGATGAAAAAGGGGTTTTAGAAATTAATGGTAAAACAATCGCAGGTTCAAATATAATAGATTTAGTTAATGATGTAATTAGACAAAGAAAACAATCATACAAACCTCCTACTGGTTGGAATTATTTTTCTAAAATTTTAAAAGATATTAATATACCAAAAGAATATATAGGAAATAAACAACGCTGGACATCAATGCAAAAAGGTTTTGATAGTGATGATGATGATGAATTTTTTGACACAAGTAATATAGTAGATTCAAGTTTTTCTTTTCCACCTACACCATCAACATCAGGTATAAAACCTTCAACATCAGGTATAAAAAAAAAGGTAGAAATAAAAAAGGGAAACAAAAATGGGAAAACTATTAAAAGCAGGGTTATTAAATAAAATTGAATATACTTTAAAAAGTATCTATTATAATCCTAAACACCCCTCAAGTTTTTCAGGTATAAATAAATTATATCAAACAGTTAAAAAATATAAAACTATAGGTAAATATGTTTCGTTAAATATAGTAAAGAATTGGTTACAAAAACAAAATACTTATACATTACATAAACCTATAATAAGAAACTTTAAAAGAAGAAAAACCATTTCAGGAGGTATTGATTATCAATGGCAAGCTGATTTAGCAGATTTACAAAAATATAGCAAATTTAATAATAATTTTAGATATCTATTATGTGTTATAGATGTTTTTTCTAAATATGCATGGGTAATACCTATTAAAAATAAAAGTGGAGATACAATGATTAAAGCATTTCAAACTATTTAAAATAAATCTAAAAGAATTCCTAAATCATTACAAACAGATAAAGGTTCGGAATTTAAAAATAAAATATTTCAAACATTTTTAAAAAATAATAACATTTATTTTTTTACAACTGAAAACCCGGAAACAAAAGCTAGTATTGTTGAACGTTTTCAGCGCACTTTAAAGAATAGAATGTGGAAGTTTTTACACATAATAAAACTAGAAAATATATAAATAAATTAAATGATATAGTTTATGCTTATAATCATAGCTTTCATAGAAGTATTCAAACATCTCCTGTACTTGTTACAGAAAAAAATGAACCAGAAATAACCGATATCTTATTTGGTGATAATATTAAAAAAAGAAATAAAAACAAATAAAATAGAAATTAACGATTTAGTTAGAATTAATAAAACTAAAAAAACATTTGATAAAGGTTATTTACCTAATTGGACAACTGAATTATTTAAAGTTTATAAAATTAATAATTCAAATCCTGTATCAGTGAAAATAAAGGATTTAAATAATGATATAATAAAAGGGTCATTTTATTTACAAGAAATTCAAACTATAAAAGACAATAAAATTTATGATATTGATTCAGTTGTTGGAAAACGTACACGGATAATAAACGGTAAGAAAATAAAAGAAATAAATGTACATTGGAAAGGGTATCCAAAAACATTTAATTCTTGGATTCCAGAAACAAATTTAGTATAATGTCGTCCGATGAATCAAATATTACAATACCATTTTGTGACAGAAAACCAAAAAATACATTAATATTTATTTCACAAATCATTGTGATTTATTTCATTATTATAGCAGCTATCATCCAATTAAGTCTACAAAATACAAACAAAGATTTATGGATAATATTATTAAGTAGTTCATTAGGATATATATTACCATCTCCAAATTTAAAATTCGATAAGAAAAATGAATTCTTTTTATGTAACTTTACTTAGTGATTCTTCATATGAAACATTTCCAAATAATACATTACATAATTTTACAACAAAATTACCTAAATCAATAAATATAAAAAAAGAAAATTGGGAAGTAGCTTTAGTTGAATTAATTCATCCATCACAAATTATAAACATAAATAAAGAAGATTCGGTTTTTCACTATGTTACTTCTGATGCAACATTAGGAAACATTATATTCTTAGCTAATAGAACTAATTATACATTTGAAAATGGATTTCATAAAATGAAATGTAGTATAAAACCAGGTGTATATTCAGGAATTGGTCATGTTGTATATGAAATTAATAATTCTTTACAAAAATGTTTAAAGTATGCTTTTGTATATGGTGAAATAAATTTATCTATATCATTATCAAAATCTAGTAAAAGACCTGAAATAGATTATATTCTTGACGATCCAAAACATACTCTTGACGCTCCAAAACATACTATAGGTAAAATAGGTCTTTTATTTTCAGATTCTTTATTTGAAAAATTAGGTGGAGATAAAGACAATAATCATATTATTTATGATAATGATCTAGATCCTTTTCCTTTTGCCTCTGATTTAAATATAGGTTCAAATCAATTATTTATTTATTCCGATATAATAGATTATAGTTTATTAGGAGGTATAGAAAGTCCTATTTTAAGAATAGTACCATTTGAAAATAAAAATAAATCATTTCAGGTACATAGAGAATTTGTACACAAACATTATTTATCAATATCAAAATCTATTTTTGATGAAATAAAAATATATATAACAGGAGAATCAGGCACCCCTATTAACTTTGTTAGTGGTAAGACAATATTAACATTACAGTTTAGAGAAAAGAAACAAATATGAATATTACAAATTCTTTTTATGTAACATTATTAAGTGATAAAGCCGAACGTTCAACAAATAAAAGTGATTTTACAACTAAATTAGCTAAAACAATTAATTTTAAAAAAGAAGAATGGAAAGTTGCATTAGTTGAACTAATTATACCATCACATGTAATTAACATAAATGCCACAAATGATACCTTTTATTTAGCAGTAAGAAATAGTAAAGCAAAATCAATTAATTATAAAGGTGAAACTGTCTGGGATACCCATACATTTCAGCCTACTTTAAAATATATAACTTTAATGGAAAAAGCACTAAATAGAACAGGCGCAGTTGTATATTTGAATCAAGAACCTATTGGAAGTGAATATTGTAATAGACTTTGTACATTTAAATGTAATATACCCCATGGCGGTTATACACATATCGACCATTTATTAGAGGTAATTAATAGTCAAATAGACAAATATTTCGCAAAGGCTTTATTAACTTTAGATTATGATGTTTATAAAAATACTAAAACAGGTGTTATTATAAAATTAGTTTATGATCATACTACAAAAAGAATATTTTTAAAATCAAATGATAATAGTCATATTGGATTAATTTTTCATAAAGACATCATTGCAAAATTTGGGGGAAGTTTAGAAAATTTTATTGATATAGACCGGTTTAACAAAATAAATCTAAAAAATTATGGAATTTTTTTTAAAAATAGCGAGGATTTTTTTAAATATAATGTAGACTTAAATATAAATTTTAATAATTTGTACATTTATAGTGATATAGTAGAACACACAATAGTAGGCCATACAGAAAGTCAATTATTAAGAATTATTGAATATCAAACATCTATTGTTAATAATAATAATCATTTAGAATTTAAAAATTACCATTATTTACCTGTAAGTAAATCTAATTTTGATGAACTTACTATATTAATAAGAGGCGACACTGGTGAAGAGGTTCATTTTATGAAAGGTCTTACAATTGTAAAGCTGCATTTTAAAAAATTCTAATGTTGCCTGTATATAGAGGTCGAGGTAAACAATATGGATATGGAGTAGGAAGTATAATAAAAGGTATAACCAAAAAAACAATACCTCTATTAGAACCAATAGGTAAAAATATTTTAAATACACTTAAAGATGATGGGGTAGATGAAAGTATTGGAGCATTTACAGATATTATTCATGGAAAAAATGTAAAGCAGGTTGTAGGGGATAGAGGGTTACAAACAATTAAAAAAATAAGTAGAAATCTATTATCTGGTTTAGATAATTCTATTCAAGGAAGAAAAACAAACAAAAAATCATCTAAGAAAAAAACTATAAAATCAAATGGACATAAGAAAAAATTTCATTTGAAAAAAAAGAAACGAAGAAGTAAGGTTAATAAAAGAGCATTAGATATATTTGATTAAAAAATGATGGAACATGGTTCATGTGGTTGTAGTAAGAGTGAATTAGATGTTAATAGTGTACCTCCTACCATGGCTTCTATGGTAGAAGGACAATGGACAGAACATTATCCAATTGTTAACCCTAGAAATAATGACGGTCCTATAGAATTTATGATTCCTGCACAAACACAAAAATGGACTGATGTTAATCAGTCATATTTAAGATTAAGATTAAAAATTACAAAAGAGGATGGGTCTGATATTGAGGATGATACTAATTTATCTACAATTAACAATTTTTTTCATAGTTTATTCAGCAGTATTGATTTATACTTGAATAATAAATTAATTCCATGTACAGATAAATATGGATACAAAGCTTATTTTGAAAATTTACTAGGGACATCAGCTCAAAATAAAATTAGCATACTAAATGATTTAGAATTGTTTAGATTAGACAGAGCAGGCGATGTTACAAAAAATACAAAAACTAATGGAGGTGGGGGTTGGTTAGATAGAAAACTAAAAATTACTAAGAAAAATTTAGAAATGTGTGGGAAAATACATCTTGATTTATTTTTACAAGAAAAATATCTACCTAATGGAATAGATATAAGACTTAAACTAAATAGAGCTACTACCGATTTTTGTTTGATGGGGTCAGATGCTAAGGGTAAAATAGATATCCTAGAAGCTGCTTATAATGTTAGAACTGTTACACTAGCTCCTACTGTAGCTAATAATTAATATCAAAATATTCACAAAAGTAATATGAAAATACCAATTAGAAGAGCTGTAATAAAAACATTTACAATTACAGCAGGTTTACAATCTAAAATTGATGATTATACCTTTTTAGGTCAAATGCCTAAACGAATTTTTATAGGAATGGTTAAAAATTCTGATATGAATGGAAATTCAACCACAAACCCATTTAATTTTCAACATTTTAAAATATCTAAAATAGATATTAGTTTAGATGGTAAAAGTATTCATAATAAAACACTAGAACCTGATTTTACTAGTGATACAAATAAAAAAACTTTACAATCATATTTCACACTATTGAATGCTATGGGAGCTAATATGCATGATGATTCATTTGGATTTCCACTAAAAGAATATGAAAA
Source organism: Archivesica marissinica (assembly GCA_014843695.1). Classification (NCBI taxonomy): domain Eukaryota; kingdom Metazoa; phylum Mollusca; class Bivalvia; order Venerida; family Vesicomyidae; genus Archivesica; species Archivesica marissinica. The sequence continues at coordinate 7,014,201 of CM026396.1, forward strand.
TGGACATACATTGTGGGGATTTGATTTAACAGCCGATCAAGGAAGTGAAGAAGGACATCTACACCCTATAAAAAACAGGCAACCTACGAATTGAATTGGGTTTTAGTGAAGCACTAGCAGACCCTATAAACGTTATTATATATGCTGAATATGATAATCAAATAGAAATTAACAGTATCAGAGAAGTGATTACAGATTATTAACAATGGATACATATTCACTACAATATTTATTGGACAAATCTACTATATTAAAACATTTAAATGGAATTGTGTGCTCAAAAGATGAACTAGCTATGGAACAATATACAAAAAAAACATATATTGTGAACACAGATGATTCAAACCAACCAGGAAAACATTGGGTGTTAATATATTTCATGGAGGATATTGGATTTTATTTCGATTCTTATGGAAATACACAACATATAAAAGAAGAAATTGTGAACTTTATGAACAAAAATTGTAAAAAATGGACAAAAAATTGTATTAGAATTCAAAGCACATATAGTGTTATGTGTGGTGTATTTTGTTTATTTGCACTTGATATGTTAGTTAGAGGAATTGATTTAAAACAATTACTAAAAAATATGCTCTATACAAATAATGAATATTTGTATAAAAATGACATTATTATTAAAACTTGGTTTGATAAACATTATGGAAAATTATATAAACATGGTATATTGATGAAGGAACTAGACACTGTTTATGTTAATTATAACCAAGGTTGTAAATGTGAAAAAACTTTAAATTAACATGTATTCAAATTAATATAACATGTATGTTACTAATGTTTTAGTTATTAGTTAATTAGTTATTAGTAAATAAAAAAATTGAAAATTTATTATGTGTTATGTTATTTTTTAGTAGTCACTAGGGGTGGCACTATGGACATGTCAAACATGGCCACCCACCTCGGTAAAAACGTCCGTAATGCCATAGACCAGCGTCCATACTGCCACCCACCTCGGTAAAAACGTCCATAATGCCATAGACAGCGTCCATAGTGCCCTATACTACTGATATGATAAAATATGTTCTTATCCAATTACTAGAATCCTAGTTATATATATATATATATATATATATATATATATTATATATATATATATATTTTAATTTAATAATATTTTATTTGCTCTATACATATATATAATCAACACATTCTACACAATTATTCATATATACAAGGAAATACAGGCAAAAAGGGTTGGACAACAAGTTCTGACAACATTAGTTTAAGTCCTCCCCCTTAATATATATGTATATGTATACATTTTTATTTATATTTCCATTATTGTCATGTGTTTAAAATTGCATCTGTAATTGTGAAGCGCAATAGAATAATATTTAATGTTTGCGCTATATACATGCTATGTATTTGCATTTTATACATATCATGTGACGTCATCTTGATGTCGCGTGTGACAGTGTCAGCATACACATGTACACACCCACACACACACACACACACACACACACACACACACACACACACACACACACACACACCACACACACACACACACACACACCACACACACACACACACACACACACACCACACACACACACCACACACACACACACACACACACACACACACACACCACACCACACACACACACACACACACACACACACACACACACACACACCACACACACACACACACCACAACACACACACACACACACACACACACACACACACACACACACACACACACACACACACACACACACACACACACACACACACACACACACACACACACACACACACACACACACACACACACACACACACACACACACACACACACACACACACACACACACACACACACACACACACACACACACACACACACACACACACACACACACACACACACACACACACACACACACACACACACACACACACACACACACACACACACACACACACACACACACACACACACACACACACACACACACACACACACACACACACACACACACACACACACACACACACACACACACACACACACACACACACACACACACACACACACACACACACACACACACACACACACACACACACACACACACACACACACACACACACACACCACACACACACACACACACACACACACACACACACACACACACACACACACACACACACACACACACACACACACACACACACACACACACACACACACACACACACACACACACACACACACACACACACACACACACACACACACACACACACACACACACACACACACACACACACACACACACACACACACACACACACACACACACACACACACACACACACACACACACACACACACACACACACACACACACACACACACACACACACACACACACACACACACACACACACACACACACACACACACACACACACACACACACACACACACACACACACACACACACACACACACACACACACACACACACACACACACACACACACACACACACACACACACACACACACACACACACACACACACACACACACACACACACACACACACACACACACACACACACACACACACACACACACACACACACACACACACACACACACACACACACACACACACACACACACACACACACACACACACACACACACACACACACACACACACACACACACACACACACACACACACACACACACACACACACACACACACACACACACACACACACACACACACACACACACACACACACACACACACACACACACACACACACACACACACACACACACACACACACACACACACACACACACACACACACACACACACACACACACACACACACACACACACACACACACACACACACACACACACACACACACACACACACACACACACACACACACACACACACACACACACACACACACACACACACACACACACACACACACACACACACACACACACACACACACACACACACACACACACACACACACACACACACACACACACACACACACACACACACACACACACACACACACACACACACACACACACACACACACACACACACACACACACACACACACACACACACACACACACACACACACACACACACACACACACACACACACACACACACACACACACACACACACACACACACACACACACACACACACACACACACACACACACACACACACACACACACACACACACACACACACACACACACACACACACACACACACACACACACACACACACACACACACACACACACACACACACACACACACACACACACACACACACACACACACACACACACACACACACACACACACACACACACACACACACACACACACACACACACACACACACACACACACACACACACACACACACACACACACACACACACACACACACACACACACACACACACACACACACACACACACACACACACACACACACACACACACACACACACACACACACACACACACACACACACACACACACACACACACACACACACACACACACACACACACACACACACACACACACACACACACACACACACACACACACACACACACACACACACACACACACACACACACACACACACACACTATTTCCTAATTAGTTTATACACATTTATTTTAGCTCGATTGCGAAACAAGTTCCTACAACTTACATTAATCACTCTGAAGACCTCATTCCTGATGGAATCCATTGCCACGAGGGAGAGAGAAGAGGCAATATGGAATTTAAATACCTTGCCTAAGGGTACAATCGTAACGGCTCTAGCGGGTAAGTATAATTATGGGTAAGTATCTTCGATGATAAATCTGTCAAGTGCAAGGTAATGTTCATATGTATACATTGTACACCACAATTCCATTATACACGAGAATTAGGCACTCTCCAAAAAGATAAAACTCATCAACGCGAATGCCGAGATGCGGACTTTGTTGACAGGACAATGACTTGACGGGAGATCTATATGACAGACGTATATATATATGGCGAGGGCGACATCCTTAAATTCCATGTTATTCTCATTAAAGACGTCTCGTTTCTCAAAACATCGTTTGTCCATTAAGAATAAGACAATACGTATGTTGTGTTGCCATTTTGGCCTGTATGTTTGAAAGTTCGCATAATTCTGAAAACTAATCTGGTTTGATTTCCTTTGCAGACACGTTAATTAATGTACAGTATAAACTAATGGTTATACAGGGTGTGTAGAAAGTAATGTGCAGTATAAACTAATGGTTATATAGGGTGTGTAGTAAGTAATGTACAGTATAAACTACTGGCTATACAGGGTGTGTAGTAAGTAATGTGCAGCATAAACTAATGGTTATACAGGGTGTGTAGTAAGCAATGTACAGCATACACTAATGGTTATATAGGGTGTGTAGTAAGTAATGAACAGTATAAACTAATGGTTATACAGGGTGCGTAGTAAGTATTGTGTACAGTATAGACTAATGGTTATACAGGGCGTGTAGTAAGTAATGTGCAGTATAAACTAATGGTTATACAGGGTGTGTAGAAATTAGTGTACAGTATAAACTAATGGTTATACAGGGTGTGTAGAAAGTAATGTACAGTATAAACTAATGGTTATACAGGGTGTGTAGAAAGTAATGTGCAGTATAAACTAATAGTTATATAGGGTGTGTAGAAAGTAATGTACAGTATAAACTAATGGTTATACAGGGTGTGTAGAAAGTAATGTACAGTATAAACTAATGGTTATACAGGGTGTGTAGAAAGTAATGTGCAGTATAAACTAATAGTTATATAGGGTATGTAGAAAGTAATGTACAGTATAAACTAATGGTTATACAGGGTGTGTAGTAAGCAATGTACAGCATAAACTAATGGTTATACAGGGTGTGTAGTAAGCAATGTACAGTATAAACTAATGGTTATACAGGATGTGTAGTAAGGAATGTACAGTATAAACTAATGGTTATACAGGGTGTGTAGCAAGCAATGTACAGCATAAACTAATGGTTATATAGGGTGTGTAGTAAGTAATGTGTACAGTATAGACTAATGGTTATACAGGGTGTGTAGTAAGTAATGCATCGTATGTTGACGCGTTTTCGATACGTACGTGTTTTCGATATATTTCATCTCTCGCGTATAAAATTGGACCGGAATTCCAATGACGTCACGCATTGTTTATGCAAGGTACCCGAACACAACATCATTCGCTCCGGTGAAGAAATGTCCAAAATGCGACGTAAACAAGTGAGTAATCCTTCTTTTTATAACTAGTATCAATAAATAATAGTGTTTGCTATTACTTTCTATCAATTGCATAGCAGCTGTATTTTTAAAAGTATAATAAGGAAGTTGATAATATCTTTGACAGATTGCGGGAGTGTTTTCTCAGCTGCTTCAGAAGGTCACGTGATTATGACGTCATCATGATTTTTGAATTTGGTACAGGGTGTCTCTAAAATACATCATACCTTATATATTTTTACTATAATTATGATAACTTGTTAACAATATTAATACCCTCATTATCTTCGTTAGACATTTATGGGTTGATATTATTATTATTATTACAGGCCAGACAAACGCCATGTCTCCCGAAGTACCTGATGTACTCGCCCACAGCCATGAAAATGCCTACCAGGCTGCTAGGGAGAAGAAAATGCCGATGAAGACCACCGCACGTCAATATGGGCTCTCACAGACGACTTTTCGCTACAGGGTTATGGGTAGAATAGACCCAGAAACCCTGTCATCTGGACCACCAGCATTATTCAATCATGAAGAGGAAGCATTGTTCGTTCAGCATATTAAGGGTATGGCTGAGCTTGGATATGGCTACTTAAGGAGTGAATTGATGGACCAAGCATCAAACCTGACAGTTTACCTCGGTAAAGGCGATAAAGAACATCCTCTAAGTGACTGGTGGTTTAGAGGTTTGATGGGCATATGGCCCAAACTTAAATTAGTCACACAAAGAGCACTTGCCAAATACAGGGCTCAAGCCACATCTGCAGAGAATTTGACAAAGTACTTCAACAATATTGCAGCTACTCTTGAAAAGCATGGTTTAAAGGACAAACCTGAATGTATATATAACGTTGATGAAAAGACAGAGCATTCACCTCCTTATATTGTGTGTGCCCAGAATTCAACTCCAGCAATAACATCGGCAATATCATCTGTGACGACTATTTTAGGATGTGGTAAAGCTCTGGGAACTCAAATACCTCATTTTTTCATGTTCAAAGGCAAGCGTATGCGGACTGAGCTTCTGGAGGTTGCTACTCCTGGTGTGCATGGTATTGTTACCTACCCTGAGCTTCTGGAGGGTGCTACTCCTGATGTGCAGAGTATTGTTACCCTGAGCTTCTGGAGGGTGCTACTCCTGGTGTGCAGGGTAACTTCTGGAGGGTGCTACTCCTGGTGTGCAGGGTAACTTCTGGAGGTTGCTACTCCTGGTGTGCAGGGTATTGTTACCCTGAGCTTCTGGAGGGTGCTACTCCTGATGTGCAGGGTATTGCTACCCTGAGCTTCTGGAGGTTGCTACTCCTGATGTGCAGGGTATTGCTACCCTGAGCTTCTGGAGGTTGCTACTCCTGATGTGCAGGGTATTGCTACCCTGAGCTTCTGGATGTTGCTACTCCTGGTGTGCAGGGTAACTTTTGGAGGTTGCTACTCCCGGTGTGCAGGGTATTGTTACCTAGTCCGGGTGGTCTAACCCGTCCGTCTTCTATGAGTACCTTGATTCACACTTTCTAAAATTTATTCAACATCCAAGTGAAGATCAGCCAATTATCCTCATATTTGATGGGCATAAATCCCATGTGACAATGCCAGTCATAAACTGGGCACACAACATTATATTGTTTGTATTACCAGCCCATACCGGCCACATTCTTCAACCTCTGGACGTAGGTTGTTTTGGACCCATGCAGCGCATCTACAATGCTGGCTGTCACAGATTTCTAAGAACAAACCCAGCATCAAGAATAACCAGATACAATGTTTGCTCCCTAGCATGTGCAGCATACACACATGCTCTCTCTCTCTCTCTCTCTGTTGCAAACCTAGTCTCCTCATTCAGAAGAACTGACATGTGTCCATTGAATCCTGAGGAAATAGCAGAGTTAACAGGTACCCCTTCCAATGCTTATTACACACCTGAGGCTTTGCTGAGGAATAGACTTAAATTTGACCAATGTTCCAGAGTGCCCCGTAGTTATGTTTATATCATGTGTGTGTTTGATTTTTAATTATATATGTTTTAGGTGACATTTGGACATTAACTGTACAAGGAAACTCTTCGTTTTTGAAGGTATCGAAAATAGGTCAACATTTAAAATGGCGGCTTGCTGTTACGTATTGTTTTGATGGTCATTATTTCTGTATAATGATATGGATAAAACGGAAATGAATTAATTTAATGATAATGTATGTTTTCATTACTTTCCATGTGTTTTCCTTTCAATAACAGAGCAGCAATCCCTATGGTATCGAAAACCGGTCAGTCAATGATACAGCATAAACTAATGGCTATACAGGGTGTGTAATAAGTAATGTACAGTATAAACTAATGGCTACACAGGGTGTGTAGTAAGTAATGTACCGTATAAACTAATGGTTATACAGGGTGTGTAATAAGTAATGTGCAACATAAACTAATGGTTATACAGGGTGTGTAGAAATGTATATTCCTGATTGATACACAATCACTAGGTTCAGTATGATACATGACAAAGCTTATTTGTTTCTGTAATAAGCCAATCAACACGATGCGTCATGATAGCACAGTGGTAGCGCGTTCGCTTCGTGTCCTTAGGCAATGCATTTAAATTCCACATTGCCTCTTCTCTCTCCCTCGTGGCGATGTATTCCACCAGGAATGAGGTCTCGAGAGTGATTAATGTAAGTTGTAGGAACTTGTTTCGCAATCGAGCTCATATAAATGTGCATAAACTACTCTATAAACACTATGGCGGTCGCAAAAAAGAAGCAACAGACAATGATGCTATACACTACTACTATTATTAAGTTCCTTTGTTCATGATCATGTCTGTGTAGAGTAACGTACACAGGATCTTACTTTATAATATAGTACACAATGATAGCAGGCTGGCAAATACTACATTTGTTTAATTCGCCTCAGCCGAGGATCGAACCAACGATGTTCGCTTTGGCGGTTGAGAGCGTTAATTACACAGCTAGCGCACCGGATGTGTAAGTTCGATATGACATTTAGACATTTAACAAGCTAAATATATTTAATGTTCTGTTCTCGACGCAATCAGGAATGTAAAATTTATAGCATCGCATGTCTAGAAATCAAAACGTTCATACATTATCGCTATCCAGCTGGCTTGCGGTTGGTACCCGGGTGACCCGCCATGCCTGAACTACTGCACGGATGGGCACCAGTGGGGCCCTCCACTACCAATAATAGCTGGAGAGTCGCCGTGTGACCTAAGCTGCCGGTGCGACTTTAAACCCCCAAAACAAAACAAAAACAAATACTGATACATCGTAAGCTAAAATGTAGTGGCACACACTTTTAGTACAACCTGTACACTCTGCCACTGCCATTGCAGGAGAAATGGGTTGGAAGCCGACTGTTGTATGACAGTGGAAAAGCATATGTTTATTCTGGTCCAAAATATCGTCAATGGATACACATCGTATGAACAAACGCATAGCACTTTGGGTGGCTTCTAAGGCAAATGTTTCATGTAAAAATTGGTATTATTTAATTGTAAAAGTATTTAATGAAAATAATTTAAGTATGTTTGCAAGTATTACCGAGCCTAAGCCATCATCATTAGTATTCTCAATGGAAAGTAAACTAATGGCTAGGTTCAAATTAAACTGGTTTACATCTATTAATAGAGATGTTGGTATATCGGGTCGAGGTAGAAATAAATTACGGTTGTATAAGCTATTTAAAACAGAATTCAAAGTAGAAGACTACTGTATGATGTTTTTACCTCTTAGTCATAGAGCTGCTTTGAGTAAATTTCGTTGTGGTGTTGCACCAATAAGAATAGAGACGGGCAGGTACGAGAATCTGAGTGTAGATCAAAGGAAATGTCCATTCTGTGACTCCGTTGAAAATGAACTACATGTTATTTTGCAATGTTGTACGTATGCAGATATTAGGTTACCGCTTATTAGAAAAACAATGGGTATTTATGGTAATTTTATTAATCTTTCTGATTCAGAAAAGTTTGTTTTTATTTTCTCCAGCAAGGAACTGATAAGATTATGTGCCAAAACCTGTTTTGAAATTCTTCAAAAACGACGGTTTTTGACGTGTAAATAAAATCAGTATGTTATGCAGTTCATAGATTGTAATATATATATATTTAGCATGTAAATAATGTATCTCAATTGTTTCTTAATACTATGAATACTTTTTTATTGCCAACTAAATAGTCTATGCTAATCAGTTCATCACTGATCTGATCAGAGGTGATAATTGTTTTTTTATACCATTTTTTAATTAATAAGCGCGTTAGTGCTCTTTTTCAATATCAGTGTTTTAATAAATATTTTAAGCACTTCTTAGATAAGATTAGCGTAGGCAATTTAGATTTAACACATTTATATCTAAGAGTAGGTCTTGTTTTGGACCGAGAATCTCACTGATAGCGGTTACCCATGGTGACGTTTTGCGGCTGTGGTGTAATGGTGGCAATGTGCCCGTCACCATTTTGACGATTGTCTTCAGTTTGTGAGAGTATCGGTCTGGATCAACCTATATAAACTCTAGTTTTAAGAAACTTATATGTTGAATCGTGTTCTATTGTGAATTGTTACTGTTACTGTCTCTTATAATTCATTATTGAGTGGCAATGTACATCGATATGTTTTTATTATATTGAATGTTGTTTGTTGTACATTGATGAGACGTAAATAAAGAATAAAATCTAATCTCTCCGTGATGAAGCCAATCTCGGGATTGGAAAACCGAGACAATGTGCCGCCGTGATACTGTATAATATATTGGCGTCCGGTGATCGCTTTCGCCAGTCGAGTGTGCCAGATATAATCGATATTTTGTAATGTGCGTGAAGTATCAGAAACGAGCGGATCAATTGCGCAGCACTGGTAACTCGATGGACTTGCATCGCACTACCCCACCCCCCACATCCTCCTCCCGGCTCAATCATGTTGATGCTTTCGATCGAGGTCTGGTTAGCCTGGGTGCCAGTCTGTCGATTTTTCACTTTTTAACTTCTGGCAAAATGATATGATCAGAAACGCAATACGGCCCAATTAATGGTCTCGTCGTGATAGCGCAGTGGATGTGCGTTCGCTTCAGGTGCGAAATGTCCAGAGTTCGAGCCCCACTGGAGCCGTTACGATTGTGCCCTTAGGCAAGGCATTTAAATTCCACATTGCCTCTTCTCTCTCCCTCGTAGCGATGGATTCCATCAGGAATGAGGTCTCGAGAGTGATTAATATAAGTTGAAATAACTTGTTTCGCAATCGAGCTAAAATAAATTTGTATAAACTAATGGTATCGGTGTTAAATATAATATTTATTTGACGCCTGATCCCAGGTTAAGGCCTGGTGACCGTGCTTTACATCGTGCTAGTAATAAACCCAGATGAGCATCTTGCTTCTGGAATCACTGAAACCAAACCTTCCCCGAATCAGTGTAGCTTAACCTACCCTGAATCACTGAAACCAAACCTTCCCCGAATCAGTGAAGCTTAACCTACCCTGAATCACTGAAACCAAACCTTCCCCGAATCAGTGGAGCTTAACCTACCCTGAACCACTGAAACCAATCCTTCCCCGAATCAGTGAAGCTTAACCTACCCTGAATCACTGAAACCAAACCTTCCCCGAATCAGCGAAGCTTAACCTACCCTGAATCACTGAAACCAAACCTTTCCCGAATCAGTGAAGCTTAACCTACCCTGAATCACTGAAACCAACCCTTCCCCGAATCAGTGAAGCTTAACCTATCCTGAATCACTGAAACCAAACCTTCCCCGAATCAGTGAAGCTTAACCTACCCTGAATCACTGAAACCAAACCTTCCCCGAATCAGTGAAGCTTAACCTACCCTGAATCACTGAAACCAAACATTCCCCGAATCAGTGAAGCTTAACCTACCCTGAATCACTGAAACCAAACCTTCCCCGAATCAGTGGAGCTTAACCTACCCTGAATCACTGAAACCAAACCTTCCCCGAATCAGTGAAGCTTAACCTACCCTGAATCACTGAAACCAAACCTTCCCCGAATCAGTGAAGCTTAACCTATCCTGAATCACTGAAACCAAACCTTCCCCGAATCAGTGAATATTAACCTACCCTGAATCACTGAAACCAAACATCCCCAATCAGTGAAGCTTAACCTACCCTGAATCACTGAAACCAAACCTTCCCCGAATCAGTGGAGCTTAACCTACCTGAATCACTGAAACCAAACCTTCCCCGAATCAGTGAAGCTTAACCTACCCTGAATCACTGAAACCAAACCTTCCCCGAATCAGTGAAGCTTAACCTACCCTGAATCACTGAAACCAAACCTTCACCGAATCAGTGAAGATTAACCTACCCTGAATCACTGAAACCAAACATTCCCCGAATCAGTGAAGCTTAACCTACCCTGAATCACTGAAACCAAACATTCCCCGAATCAGTGAAGCTTAACCTACCCTGAATCACTGAAACCAAACATTCCCCGAATCAGTGAAGCGTAACCTACCCTGAATCACTGAAACCAAACCTTCTCCAGTACCGTAGCCAGCGGACAATTTCACCGAGGCAATCTAGGGGGGGGGGGATCCGGGGGCATGTCCCACTTAAAATTGTAGGGGTATAGAAGCCTTTTCCTGCGATTTCTGATTTAATTTGTTTAGACGTATAAGTATGTACTGGCCTTTCAGCTCTCTAGTTTATACAGCAAAGGATATATTCATTGCATTTTATTTATTTAACTTTTTCATTTTATTTTTGGCTTCGGGAATTTCAACCGAGGCAGCTGACTCAATGTGGCTACGGGCCTGTCTCCGAATCACTGAAACCAAACATTCCCTGAAACACACAATGGTCCGCGGATATTGTCCAAGAGTTTACAAAATGGTATAGTGTTAACAGGTTGTACTCATCATCCGATGATCTGATCGATGACGTATGTAAACTGAGATCGATGGCGCATGCCGTTGTTCTACAGGGTGTACGTATACTGAGATCGATGGCGCATGTCGTTGTTCTACAGGGTGTACGTAAACTGAGAACCCGAGCAGCATCTGGAATAGTGTCATATGTATCCTGTGTGTGTGTTTTACGTTTATTTATCGTCGCTACCGGTTGCCCATATGAGCGACGCCTCCTGAAGATATTAGTCATTTTAGATGTTGGAGGATAGTGCAATGATACACAGAGAGAGACCCATTCCAGAGTCTCCTCTGGTTCTTTTACGTGCACGGTGTACAGCACCGACACGAGACCTTGGCTTAGTGTCCTATCTGAAAGACTGTTAATTTTATTAGGGTCAGACGGGGGATCGAACGATATGTATCCTCTTAAACCTAGCCTTACTAATATCACAAAGGGGGCGTCACTAACGGCGATAATCATAGCAAACACACAACGAGAGCAATGAGAAACATTGATTAGTTACAGCCCCTTGATACTCTTTAAGATGGATATGCCCTCTTAACCCATTTCATTCTGGATACCGTTCAAACGGTATTTGCAAAGAACATAGAGCCAGATCAACGGCCACAGAACGTGCCATCTGATCAGGCTCTATGCTGTTTGCTATTCACATGATATTTCTAAGACACATGGCTATGTAGCAAACAACATAGATCCTGATCAGCACGCAGCGTCACGCTGCGGCTGATCTGGATCTATGTTGTTTGCAAAAGTCTTTAAATGTATCCATAATGAAATGGGTTAATTGGTTTCCTCTGTTTTTATGGTTGTTTCCTTTGCATCACATACTATAAGTTTTCTCATCCGTTTTCTCATCCTTGTTAATTATTAGATACCCTACAGCATATCCAATGGGTATTTTACCGTACATCGCCGTGGATATAGCCCAAATGGTGCTGATGAAGGCGTACAATCCGAACAAATAAACAAACAAACAAACAAACAAACAAACACACAAACAAACAAACAACAACATTACCCTAGAAATGTGTAATGATTTTGGATATAATCACATTTATCATACCACAACATCTGGTTAGGGAACAACAGTAAAACGAAATGATTCCAACTGAAAGGACTAATATACATTTCGGGATAAATCGGACTTTTTCTGATAAGGGGAGGTAATCAAATAATAAAACCCCCAGCGATATGGCTCACTCAAAAGTAGCATGTTCTCAACAATGAACACAGCCTGTGTGGCCATTAAAATAAAGTTTCACAACTACACGTGTTTTTTTCCAAGATTACGTTTATTATTCTTCCATATGTTGGGACGTGTTTGTCTGATATGATCTTATAATTAATGGCAGATGCAATAGGCAATATATAGTGTTTAAAATGCACCCGCATTTATTAGCTAGATAATTAAGAAAATGATTAAATTTAGATAGAAACTTTGCAACATAACAGAGGGCTGTACACAAAGTTTTATGTTCTATTTTATATTTCGGGTTTTACTCCTGCATCAGCACCATTTTGGGCTATATCACCGGCGGGCAGTTTACCTAACAACACCTTTCCTGGGCAGGCTCCAACGGTTAACCAGTACTTGGATGCACCAACCTCCGTAAGAAACTGCCAACTTTTTCATATAAATGAGACACGGTCTGAGCGGGGCTCGAACCCGTGACCATCAGTGATGATAGGTTACAGTGGTATACAAGTCAGCGACCTTAACCACTCGACCACGGAGGCGGACCCAAAGTGTTATACATCTTCCGTTAATTCACTCTGTATACGCTGTATTCTATGACTAAATATGCTATATTAAATAAATATTGCATGTGTTTTCGTGTATTACGTTTATTTATCGTCGCTACCGGTTGCCCATATGAGCGACGCCTCGAAGTGCAATGATACAGACAGAGACCCATTCCAGAATCTCCTCTTGTTCTTGTACGTGCACGGTGTAAAGCACCGACACGAGACCTCGGTTTAAAGTCCAATCTGAAAGACTGTTAATTTTATTATGGTAAGACGGGGGATCGAACCTGCGACCCCTGGACAATATTGCATGCATTGAGTCGCCAATATTTATACCTGAGGGTTGACAACATCCATATGTATTGTGGTATATGTAATTTCTGAGCTTCAAACAATTTAATGTAATTACTTGAGAGAACAACTGCTATCTATTATTCTAACATTACTTGATATTTTGTTCCTATACACAAAGAACAAATATACCGTTATTAAATCTGTAATAAACAACGGCTACGGCTGTTGAAATTTGCTCCCCTAGTAAAAACAATTTATTTATGCACAACGTTTAACAAATTTACATTGGAAATCAATACAACGAATGGGCAGGACGTATTGTGTTAATAGCCAACCATGCAGGAAACATAGTGTTGATAGCAGGAGGAAGATTTTCAGTGCTGCTGGAATACAGACGGTATTTTACAATGAGGTATTTTGTAAATGTGGTCATCAGCCAAATAACAGGCAAGGATACAAAAGAACACACACGCATTTATTCGTTTATAGTATTATATTGGGTCATATAAGAATGGAAATAATAGCTGTCTTGTCGTTGTTTATTGGCGAATAAACCACTAATTGTATAGGCAGAAAAAACCCAACTATTTTATCACCTAATAATTTTTTTTATTTATCAAATATTTAATTTAAGATTTAAGCGATATTATATATTTTGGATCCAGATGGCGCCAGTTCTATTCTTTTAGATTGACATGTGTTGTATTCACATGTATATGTAAGTTGAATCTAGCAACATATGATTAAACTAAACACAGGTACATGCATATCATCGAGTCAGAATGGTTTCATGACTTTGAGCGAACTCGTTAAATTAAGATTTTGCTATGATATAAGATGGTGATGAAGTTGTGTATGGTGTGATGGTGGTGGTGGTGGTGGTGGTGGTGGTGGTGGTGGTGGTGGTGGTGGTGGTGGTGGTGGTGTGCTGCGCTGCTGCTGCTGCTGCTGCGGATGGTGATGATGATGATGATGATGCTGATGCTGCTGATGTGATGATGATGATGCTGATGATGATGATGATGCTGATGATGATGATGATGATGATGATGCTGATGCTGATGATGATGATGATGATGATGAGATGATGATGTGATGATGATGATGATGATGATGATGATGATGATGATGATGTGATGATGATGTGATGATGATGATGATATGATGATGATGATGATGATGATGATGATGATGATGATGATGATGATGATGATGATGATGATGATGATGATGATGATGATGATGATGATGATGATGATGATGATGATGATGATGATGATGATGATGATGATGTGATGATGATGATGATGATGATGATGATGATGATGATGATGATGATGATGATGATGATGATGATGATGATGATGATGATGATGGATGATGATGATGATGATAACGTTGATGATAACGTTGATGATGATAACGTTGATGATGATAACGTTGATGATGATGATAACGTTGATGATGATAACGTTGATGACGAAGCCGATGAGGTCACTGATGAGGATGATGAAACCGATAAAGATAATTTAGATGATACTGATGGCAATAATGATGCTAATAATGTTGATACTGATGAAGATTGTGACACTGGTGAAGAGATGATGCTGATGGTAATAAGGACCCTGGTATTGATGATGCTACTGATGATAATGATGAAGATATTGATACTGAATAAGATGATGTCACTGATGAAGAGATGGTACTGACGATAATATCCATGCAGACATATACACTGGTGGTGGTGATGATGATGATAGAAATAATGATACTGATGAAAATGATGTCAGTGATGAAGATGGTGATACCGATACAGATTGTGATTCTAATGAAACTGATGATACTAATGAAGATAATTATGCTGATGATCAGGATGATGACACTGCTTAGGATGATGATACTGACGAAGATAATGATTATCAATTAAAAGTATTATAATGATGGCCATGATGAAACCGGTTCAGATGATGATACCAGCGGAGATGAAGACACTGATAAGGAGTGTGATACTGATTAAGATGGCGTTGCTGTTGTTAACAATATGGACAAAAGAAACAGCGCCAGAAACAGATCAATTGTAACATATGTTTTAATTAAATAAATTAATAAAACTATGTTTTAATGTACCTCCCGCTACACGGCATTCAAACTTAATATTTTCAAAGCATTTACAAGTTGTGTGTGTTGTACGTTTATTTATCGTCGCTACCGGTTGCCCATATGAGCGACGCCTCCTGAAGAGATTAGTAATTTTAGATTTTGTAGGATAGTGCAATGATACAGACAGAGATCCATTCCAAAGTCTCCCCTGGTTCTTTTACGTGCACGGTGTACAGCACCGACACGAGACCACGGTTTAAAGTCCCATCTTAAAGACTGTTAATTTGATTAGGGTCGGACGGGAGATCGAACCTGCGATCCCTGGATAACAGTCCAGCGTGTTACAACTGGACTACAGATCTGTCTGTAAAGTTGCTATATCTAACACATAGTTGAACTGCTCGATTCATTTTTCACCGCCCCACCAGTGTCATAAAACAGCCGTTATGTGAACATTCGTCAAAGTACCAATATGTACAGACTCTTAAACTTTTATGTGCACAATTCATAAAACCCATCAAGAGAAAGAACCTCACGTGTTTTACATGTTAGGTTAATAATTTGGTCAGACCGTTTAGTCCACACACACAATAGTTCGATTGCGAAACAAGTGTATTACAACATTAGTTATATCGCTCTCGATACCTCATTCCTGATGAAATACATCGCCACGAGGGAGAGAGAGACGACGCAATGTGGAATTTAAGTGCCTTGCCTAAGGGCGCACTTGTAATGGCTACAGCTGGTGCGATCTTCGGGCCTTTCACATCTGAAGTGCACTCTCTACCACTGCGCTATCACGACTTCCGCAAGCCGTTTCTATATAATATAGAATATAAGAGTGTAATAGTGTGTGCCTTTAATTAGTATACAATGAGTGTATTATATACCATACATTATATACCATACATTATATACCACACATTATATACTACACATTATATACCACACATTATATACCATACATTATATACCACACATTATATACCATACAGTATATACCACATATTATATACAACATATTATATACCACACATTATATACCACACATTATATACCACACATTATATACCATACAGTATATACCACACATTATATACCACACATTATATACCATACATTATATACCATACATTATATACCACACATTATATACCACACATTATATACCACACATTATATACCATACAGTATATACACACATTATGTACCACACATTATATACCACACATTATATACCACACATTATATACCACACATTATATACCATACAGTATATACCACACATTATATACCACACATTATATACCACACATTATATACCATACAGTATATACACACATTATGTACCACACATTATATACCACACATTATATACCACACATTATATACCATACATTATATACCACACTATACCACACATTATATACCACACATTATATACCACACATTATATACCTCACATTATATACCACACATTATATACCACACATTATATACCATACAGTATATACACACATTATGTACCACACATTATATACCACACATTATATACCATACATTATATACCATACATTATATACCACACATTATATACCACACATTATATACCACACATTATATACCACACATTATATACCATACAGTATATACCATACATTATATACCACACATTATATACCACACATTATATACCACACATTATATACCATACAGTATATACCACACATTATATACCACACATTATATACCACACATTATATACCACACATTATATACCACACATTATATACCACACATTATATACCACACATTATATACCATACAGTATATACCATACAGTATATACCACACATTATATACCACACATTATATACCACACATTATATACCACACATTAGATACCACATTATATACCACACATTATATACCACACATTATATACACATTATATACCACACATTATATACCACACATTATATACCACACATTATATACCACACATTATATACCACACATTATATACCACACATTATATACCACGCATTATATACCACGCAGTATATACCACACATAATATACCACACATTATATACCACACATTATATACCATACATTATATACCATACATTATATACCACACATTATATACCACACATTATATACCACACAGTATATACCATACAGTATATACCATACAGTATATACCACACATTATATACCACACATTATATACCACACATTATATACCACACATTATATACCATACAGTATATACACACATTATATACCACACATTATATACCGCACATTATATACCATACATTATATACCACACATTATATACCACACATTATATACCACACATTATATACCACACATTATATACCACACATTATATACCACACATTATATACCACACATTATATACTTATATACCACATATTATATACTTATATACCATACATTATATACCACACATTATATACCACACATAGTATACCACACATTATATACCATACATTATATACCACACATTATATATCACACATTATATACCACACATAGTATACCACACATTATATACCACACATTATATACCACACATTATATACCATACATTATATACCACACATTATATATCACACATTATATACCACACATTATATACCACACATTATATACCACACATTATATACCACACATTATATACCACACATTATATACCACACATTATATACCGCACATTATATACCATACATTATATACCACACATTATATACCACACATTATATACCACACATTATATACCACACATTATATACCACACATTATATACCACACATTATATACTTATATACCACATATTATATACTTATATACCATACATTATATACCACACATTATATACCACACATAGTATACCACACATTATATACCATACATTATATACCACACATTATATACCATACATTATATACCACACATTATATACCATACATTATATACCACACATTATATACCACATATTATATACTTATATACCATACATTATATACCACACATTATATACCATACATTATATACCACACATTATATACCACACATTATATACCATACATTATATACCACACATTATATATCACACATTATATACCACACATTATATATCACACATTATATACCACATATTATATATAAAACATTATATACCACACATAGTATACCACACATTATATACCATACATTATATACCATACATTATATACCACACATTATATACAACACATTATATACCACACATTATATACCACACATAGTATACCACACATTATATACCATACATTATATACCATACATTATATACCACACATTATATACAACACATTATATATCACACATTATATACGACACATTATATACCACACATTATATACCATACATTATATACAACACATTATATACCACATATTATATACCACACATTATATGCCACACATTATATACTACACATTATATACCACACATTATATACAACACATTATATACCACACATTATATACCACACATAATATACCACGCATTATATACCACACATAATATACCACACATTATATACAACACATTATATACCACATATTATATACCACACATTATATACAACACATTATATACCACACATTATATACCACACATTATATACCACACATTATATACCATACATTATATACCACACATTATATGCCACACATTATATACCACACATTATATACAACACATTATATACCACACATTATATACCACACATTATATACCACACATTATATACCACACATTATATACCACACATTATATATATATACCACACATTATATACCATACATTATATACCACACATTATATATATATACCACACATTATATACCACACATTATATGCCACACATTATATACCACACATTATATACCACACATTATATACCACACATAATAAATGTTACAAATGTCACACTCTGTGTTTACCGAATGTTACAAATAACAAACTCGTGGTTACCAATGAAACACATCACATTCGGTGTTACCAATGAAACACATCACATTCGGTGTTACCAAATGTTACACATATTTAATTCCAATGCAGTATCATGTATAATAAACGTTCACGGATGATTTTATTATATATATTTTTATTTCACTCCATACTACTGAAGCATAGCAATTCAACCATACCCGGACGTAGGTTGATACAAACAAATATACAACACTATTTTATACTTCTTAAACGACCTAAGTTGGCCATAAATTCAAATAAGTAATATTGTCGTTAAATGATTAAATAGAATTCAGCATTCGATGGCTTGCCCATACCATCACCTTGACAACAGGCAGCGTCGGTTAGTCATCATTGATCTATCTAAGGCCTGAGTGCCTTGTTTGTTTTGGGTTGTTTTCTTTTGGAAAAAAAGGCTATTGTTTTATAATCACAGGGATTCGGCACGTTTGGGGGTACTAGTATATATATTTAAGTACAGGGATTCTACTCTGTGGGATGTCAGATTTCGCATCGATCAGTAAAATGGCCCTATCTGAAACAATGTTGTACAAATCTGTCCAAATACAACGCCTATCCCGAGTCTTTATATTGTTCTTCAAATAAAACACAACTTTAAGCTGCATGCATGTATACTTTGCAAACAATTGCCACATACATTGGCCATAGCAGGCCACATTTCCATACTAGGACACGGGTTCTGTCAGCAACAAAAACAAATCTTCGACGGGAGAGTTTTAACTGTGAATAACATTATCAATAAAATGTGTTTACACTAACGTGTAGGTTTATTCGGCAATAATATACGTCAAAAAGAGATTTCGTAGCATTTTCAATTTGTTTTGAAAATTTCTATAGCGGCGCAATTCGCGTTGAAACGAGCGTTGAAACGAGCGTTCTGATTGGATTATTAGAATGTAACAAGATGTTTTTTTATATAGGAAGAATAATCATAATCCAATCAGAACGCTCGTTTCAACGCTCGTTTCAACGCGAATTGCGCCGCTTTAGAAATTTTCAAAACAAATTGAAAATGCTACGAAATCTCTTTTTGACGTACATTTTTGCCGAATAAACCTACACGTTAGTGTAAACACATTTTATTGATAATGTTATTCACAGTTAAAACTCTCCCGTCGAAGATTTTTTTTTGTTGCTGACAGAACCCGTGTCCTAGTATGGAAATGTGACCTGCTATGGCCAATGTCTGTGGCAATTGTTTGCAAAGTATACATGCACGCAGCTTAAAGTTGTGTTTTATTTGAAGAACAATATAAAGACTCGGGATAGGCGTTATATTCGGATAGATGTGTACAAAATTGTTTCAGATAGGGCCATTTTACTGATCGATGCGAAATCTGACATCCAACAGAGTAGAATCCCTGTACTTAAATATATATACTAGTACCCCCAAATGTGCCGAATCCCTGTGTTTATAATTAGATGGCAATCATGTCCTCTCCGCTCCACTCCGCCCCCATTGGGTACATTTATTCACCGCCCCTGGTTAATCGGTCGACATCTCAAACAGTATATTAGTAATTCTGTTTTGGAGGATAGTGCAAGATACAGAAGACGCTCCAGTTCCAGAAACATCCCTGGTACCCTTTCGTGTCCGGTGTATGGTATCGATGCATGATACCTCAATTTATATTCCCACCCAAAAGACTGTTAAAACGGGGGATCGGACCTGGCTGGGGTCCATGGATTCGCAGTTCAACCACTTGAACACTGCCCCGTCTATAATTGTTTCGGCTAAAATACATTGTACAGTCAGACCTGTGCTAGTTGTCACCTCTATTAAGCAGTCACCCTGTATTAAACAGCCAACCTGTATTAAGCAGCCAGTTTCCAGTTTCCCAATATGCTGTTTTAGTATATAATTGACATCTATTAAGCAGCCACTTGTGCTAAGCAGCCATTTTCTGTGATTCCCTTGGCTGGCTGCTTAAGACAGGCTTGACTGTATATACAGTTGTACATGCGTCACATAGCGGACAGGATGTGCATATATTTAGAGTAAACGTTTGATTTACAAGTACATACGGATCTATAGTCCAGTGGTAACACGCCCGACTGGTAATCCAGGGATCGCAGGTTCGATCCCCCGCCTGACCCTAATAAAATCAACAGTCGTTCAGATGGGACTTTAAACCGAGGTCTCGTGTCGGTGCTTTACATCGTGCACGTAAAAGAACCAGAGGAGACTCTGGAATGGGTCTCTGTCTGTATCATTGCACTATCCTCCAACAAATCTAAAATGACTAATCTCTTCAGGAGGCGTCGCTCATATGGGCAACCGGTAGCGACGATAAATAAACGTAAAACACACACGGTTTACATTTTCGGTATAAATAATAACATTTTAATACTGGCTATACATGCATATCCTAAATGTATTTTTTAGCGCTTTACCCATAATGTCAAATATGAAGATCTTATCACTATATATTTTATGCACACGAGAAAATGTCGCCATGTTTTCGACACGCATCGTCAGCCTGCTTATTGTCATTTTAGTACCACGAACGAAACACAGCAACTGCTAAAAGGTATTTTATGGCAGGAGTTATGAATCTTATATAAATTGAAAATTCAGAATGGATACCAAAATGATCCAAATGTATTAAAATCTCGTGTCAACGAAGATCGTAAAAGTGACATCGCATTGGGTTGCTGGTGCGGTTTTAGAGGGGAGGCTGCCAAGACGTGCATATCCCTTTATACAATTGTTTAGACAGCCTAATTTTAGACTGATGGTTGCTTTAATTATTCAGGAAACTAGATAGATATTTTCATATTTAATTCATATGGTCTACCAAAATAAAGTGCGACACGTGGTAGTTAGAAATGGTTAGAAAGCATTATAATTATTGCAGGGCAATACATTTTTTTATATACAATTATTTTTTAAGTAGAAACTATAAGATCAAGTCAAAGCCCACTGTCACACTTTCTCACTACTAGTATATATAAATTCATGGGAAACGTTTGATTTCTTAGCTATTTTAAACCGTTTTAAAATTATATTTATAAATATAAATTTTACGTTTCTAGTTAACCCAGAGTCGAGTACTTCCAGTAAAGTATGACATTTAATGTAGGTGTATATTGATTCAGGATTCATAAACGTGTTCAATCATTTAAAGCATCTGTCTAGAGTTATACAAACCGTGACAAACCCCACAGGGTGTGTGGGAGTTTTTCATATGTTGTTATTGAGCTTGTGGAATGTCTGTGGCTCTACATAGGTACCTGAGCTACTTGTTGGTGGGGCAACCATGGCAAACCCCACAGGGACCCCACAGTGTGTGGGAGTTTTTCATGATATGTTGTTATTGAGCTTGTGGAATGAGTGAGTGAGTGAGTGAGTTAGTTAGTTAGTTAGTCGTGAGCGAGCGAGCGAGTTAGTGAGTGAGTGAGTTAGTGAATGAGTGAGTGAGATTGAGAGTGAATGAGTGAGTAAGTGAGTGAGTGAATGAATGAGTGAGTGAGAGTGAATGAATGAATGAATGAGTGAGTGAGTGAATGAATGAATGAATGAATGAATGAATGAATGAATGAATGAGTGAGTGAGTGAGTGAGTATTTTATTACAGTGACACATATATTATATATATAGTTACAATACACACATATAAACAAATAAATATAGCACCCTACCCAATGTATATATATAATATATATAATTCACCTACATATTAAATCCTTATAATATATATTCCAGCAAATAAATAACGAAGATTTAAACAAACACCATAAGTTGACACCAACGCCGCCCCAGGATTTTTTTTATTTATTCACTTTTATTCACGACATTACAATTTCGCCCCCAGTGTTATCGACCGAAGTCATTAGAAGTTTGTTTTATGCAGCAGTACATTCATGTAGGGAATTCTGTAATAAAATATTTGATTTATTTGACATTTGAAATGGTAGGTGACATTCATTAGTTGCTATGATAAAGAACGAACAAGCTTGGCGTATACGTGACTGTGTTTTAATTACTCAAAATATCGCTGTACCGACGATTAGCTACACTGCTCGAAAATACAATCTATATATCACAGATGTGTATATAATTCTCATTATATAAGTTGAATAAACTGAATAAAAGGTAGATTTATTCTTTATTTCAGTCTCACCGTTGTACAATACATAAAATATACACAACAAATTATCGTGGCAAAGTACAACACCATTCATTATAAAAGAATTATAAGAGACTAATGTAATCACAGATAATCAAACTATCACAGTCTATCGACATATTATTATATTTACTTATTAAAACCGAGGAACAGTCGCTAATTGAAAATTAAATACTTATTAAAACCAGAAATTTTGAAATACTGAAATGGAAAAAAAGCACTAATGCGCAATTAAGAAATGTTTTAAAAAATCAGTTATCAACCTCTATCAGATCGCGGTTGAACTAATTAGCAGCTGTTGGTATGTTTTCATTTTCCCGGGTTTAGCTATATTATGTTTTTATCACACGCCGTCGTAATAAGATATATTTGCATCAGTTTTCGGACACGCATCATCCGAAACAAATATCTGAAATTAAATCAAACATATGATCCCAAAAATCAAATGATCGTTTCCGAGTACTCGAGTACTTGATCGGAACTGTGTCCGAGTACTCAAGTACTCGAGTATCAAACTTGCTACTCGTTGCCATCTTAATATAATATACATTATCCGTTAGTGAAGTCGTGATAGCGTTCGCTTCAGGTGCGAAAGATCCGGAGTTCGAGTCCCACTGGAGCCGTTATGATTGTGCCCTTAGGCAGGGTATTTAATTTCCACGTTGCCTCTTCTCTCTCCCTCGTGGAGATGGATTCCATCAGGAATGAGGTCTCGAGAGTGATTACTATAAGTTGTAAGAACTTGTTTCGCAATCGAGCTAAAATAAATTTGTATAAACTAATGCGAAATATGAGTTTGAGTTTGCGCATAGTCTGATGTTTGGTTTTGTTTGGTTTTGTTTGGTTTTGGATTTAAAACCGCACAAAACCGTTAGCAATAGAGGCAGTAACGAAATATACAATTGGCAGTAATCTGGGCATTACGGTTAGGACTAACTTTGATCTTCAATTGAAGAGTATTCTACTTTGACATAACCAAAGTTTGACTTAACGAAGCCAGTTATATGTACACTGATAGTGTCTGAAACAGGACTTTGATCCGGCTTCGAATAATTCGACATAACCGAAGTTTGACTTAACGAAATTCAATATAAACGGAGCCAGTTGTATGTACACTTAGAGTGTCTGAAACAGGACTTTGATCCTGCTTCGAGATAACCGAATAATTCGACATAATCGAAGTTTGCCGTAACGAAATTCAATATAAACGGAGCCAGTTATATGTATATTGATAGCGTCTGAAACGGGACATTGGTCCAACTTCGAGATAATTCGACCTAACCGACTTTGACATAACGGTTGTAGACTGTATGTTGAATCCTAAAAACAAAGTGAATAAAAACATGTGTTGGACAATACGTCCTATGTCTGTTCCAGCTGAAAACTGACAATAATTCAACAAGTTATGTACAGTTACCTTTGAATTGAAGTGTATGCAGGAAATGCATAAATAATTTATTCTACAAACGTTTAGACATAATCAATGGCCGTCGATGACGGATCTTCCTTTGTACTCTGACACATTAGCACGGTTTATGACATAGTTACGGTAAAGCTAACTCATCTCAACACGGGATAAACATATATAGTTCTTAATGAGTTGCCTTCACTATCTAATCATCTTTCATTGTCGTGACGTCATACCGTTGTACGTGCAGTCCATTATTATTAATATTGGACTGCTTTCGAAAGGCCACAGTATTATATTAAATCCTACACCTACGTGTACGAAATTAACAAATTTAATATGTAATATCTTGTTATATAAGTGTGTGCTTTAAGTAAGATTTAAAACACCATCGTGACGTCATACCTGTGTACTTGCAGTCCATTATTATTAATATTGGACTGCTGTCAAAAGGCCAGAGCACTATGTTAAATCATAGGCCTACCGGTACGAAATTAACAATTTTAATTAGTAGGATCGTGTTATATAAGTGTGTGTTTTAAGTATGATATAAGCCTCAAACGGATCCAATATGTAAAATATTGGTAGTCTACTCACACAGTCCAATATGTTACATATTGGATCGTTTTCTGCTTATATCTTATACATGATACAACTGTTTTATATACAAATTTATTTTAGCTCGATTGCGAAACAAGTTCTTATAACTTATATTAATCACTCTCGAGACCTCATTCCTGACGGAATCCATCGCCACGAGGGAGAGAGAAGAGGCAACGTAGAAATTAAATGCCTTGCCTAAGGGCACAATCGTAACGAGCTAAAATAAATTTGTATATAAAAAAAACAAAAACAAAACTGTTTCTGCTGTTGGCTTACCTCGACCCTCCATTGTATTACTAAAAGTCAGTAGGCTAACACCATTATGCATCCAACGCCATATCGGTGACCTCCACCAGAGTGGTTAGTTTATACAAATGTATAAGTAAACACCATTATGCATCCAACGCCAAATCGGTGACCTCCACCAGAGTGGTTAGTTTATACAAATTTATAAGTAAATACCATTATGCATCCAACGCCAAATCGGTGACCTCCACCAGAGTGGTTAGTTTATACAAATTTATAAGTAAACACCATTATGCATCCAACGCCAAATCGGTGACCTCCACCAGAGTGGTTAGTTTATACAAATTTATAAGTAAACACCATTATGCATCCAACGCCAAATCGGTGACCTCCACCAGAGTGGTTAGTTTATACAAATTTATAAGTAAACACCATTACGCATCCAACGTCAAACCGATGACCTCCACCAGAGTGGTTAGTTTATACAAATTTATAAGTAAACACATTTATTTAGCTCGATTGCTAAACAAGTTCCTACAACTTATATTAATCGCTCTCGATACCTCATTTCTGAAGGAATCCATCACCACGAGGGAGGGAGAAGATGCAATTTGGAACTGAAAAGCCGTGTTTAAGGGCACAATCTTAACGGCTACACCTTGGCTCGAACTCGAGGTCTTTCGCATCTGAAGCGAACGCACTACCTGTGCGCTATCACGACAACGGCGAGTGGTTACGATCATACACTTCAAATCCCAATGGCGTGTCGAATTATTTCCTGTGCGGAAGCTCTCCAGCTGGCTTGCGGAAGGTCAGTGGTTCTTAGCTTCCGGTTCCGGTTCGTGCCTGAAATACTGTACTGTTCCGAGGGACACCCGTGGTCTTAACTGTATTAACCACAAAACCAACAAAGCTAAATAGCGCGTCTTTACTCTGACAAACATTGATGAAACAGAACATCGAATGAAATAACTGGGGGTGAGCGTTAGAGTTGTAAGATGGGTTGATGCTAGGCACCGTTGCGGTGTGATCTGGAGCTCATACCAATATATAATTGCGGGTATGTAGCCTCCGTGGGACCACCTCACTAACGGTCACCATTTCACATCAACCACTGAGTGTAATGAATATTATGCCCGCCTCGTCATCGATAGGTTGTGGGACCACCTCACTAACGGTCACCTCTCCACATCAACCACTGGGTGTAATGAATATTATGCCCGCCTCGTCATCGAGAGGTTGTGGGACCACCTCACTAACGGTCACCTCTCCACATCAACCACTGGGTGTAATGAATAGTATGCATCCAGCTGCCTATCGACCGTGGCACCCAGCTCTCAATCGTCCGTGGCACCCAGCTGCCACTCGTCCGTGGCACCCATCTGCAAATCGTCCGTGGCACCCAGCTGCCAATCGTCCGTGGCACCCAGCTGCAAATCGTCCGCGTGGCACCTGGCTGCCTATCGTCCGCGTGGCACCCGGCTGCCTATCGTCCATGTGGCACCCGGCTGCCTATCGTCCGCGTGGCACCCGGCAGCATATCGTCCGCGTGGCACCCGGCTGCCTATCGTCCGCGTGGCACCCGGCTGACAATCGTCCGTGGCAAACGGCTGCCAATCGTTAACGGCACCCGGCTGCCAATCGTCCGTGGCTAACGGCTGCCAATCGTCCGTGGCACCCGGCTGCCAATCGTCCGTGGCACCCGGCTGCCAATCGTCCGTGGCTAACGGCTGCCAATCGTCCGCGTTGCACCCGGCTGCCTATCGTCCACGTGGCACCCGGCTGCCTGTCGTCCGCGTGGCACCCGGCTGTCTGTCGTCCGCGTGGCACCCGGCTGCCTGTCGTCCGCGTGGCACCCGACTGTCTGTCGTCCGCGTGCCACCCGGCTGCCTGTCGTCCGCGTGGCACCCGGCTGTCTGTCGTCCGCGTGGCACCCGGCTGCCTGTCGTCCGCGTGGCACCAGGCTGCCTGTCGTCCGCGTGGCACCCGGCTGCCTGTCGTCCACGTGGCATCGTCATCGAGAGGTTGTGGGACCACCTAATTAACGGTCACCTCTCCACATCAACCACTGGATGTAATGAATATTATGCCCGCCACGTCATCGAGAGGTTGTGGGACCACCTAATTAACGGTCACCTCTCCACATCAACCACTGGATGTAATGAATATTATGCCCGCC
This sequence comes from Archivesica marissinica, assembly GCA_014843695.1. Lineage (NCBI taxonomy): Eukaryota > Metazoa > Mollusca > Bivalvia > Venerida > Vesicomyidae > Archivesica > Archivesica marissinica. The sequence continues at coordinate 7,043,208 of CM026396.1, forward strand.
ACGTCATCGAGAGGTTGTGTGATCACCTCACTAACGGTCACCTCTCCGCATCAACCACTGAGTGTAATGAATATTATGCCCGCCTCGTCATCGAGCGGTTGTGGGACCACCTCACTAACGGTCACCTCTCCGCATCAACCACTGAGTGTAATGAATATTATGCCCGCCACGTCATCGAGAGGTTGTGGGACCACCTCACTAACGGTCACCACTCCGCATCAACCACTGTATGTAATGAATATTATGCCCGCCACGTCATCGAGAGGTTGTGGGACCACCTCACTAACGGTCACCTCTCCACATCAACCACTGGGTGTAATGAATATTATGCCCGCCTCGTCATCGAGAGGTTGTGGGACCACCTCACTAACGGTCACCTCTCCACATCAACCACTGGGTGTAATGAATAGTATGCACCCAGCTGCCTATCGACCGTGGCACCCAGCTCTCAATCGTCCGTGGCACCCAGCTGCCACTCGTCCGTGGCACCCATCTGCAAATCGTCCGTGGCACCCAGCTGCCAATCGTCCGTGGCATCCAGCTGCCAATCGTCCTCGTGGCACCTGGCTGCCTATAGTCCGCGTGGCACCCGGCTGCCTATCGTCCATGTGGCACCCGGCTGCCTATCGTCCGCGTGGCACCCGGCAGCATATCGTCCGCGTGGCACCCGGCTGCCAATCGTCCGTGGCTAACGGCTGCCAATCGTTAACGGCACCCGGCTGCCAATCGTCCGTGGCTAACGGCTGCCAATCGTCCGTGGCACCCGGCTGCCAATCGTTCGTGGCTAACGGCTGCCAATCGTCCGCGTTGCACCCGGCTGCCTATCGTCCACGTGGCACCCGGCTGCCTGTCGTCCGCGTGGCATCCGGCTGTCTGTCGTCCGCGTGGCACCCGGCTGCCTGTCGTCCGCGTGGCACCCGACTGTCTGTCGTCCGCGTGCCACCCGGCTGCCTGTCGTCCGCGTGGCACCCGGCTGTCTGTCGTCCGCGTGGCACCCGGCTGCCTGTCGTCCGCGTGGCACCAGGCTGCCTGTCGTCCGCGTGGCACCCGGCTGCCTGTCGTCCACGTGGCATCGTCATCGAGAGGTTGTGGGACCACCTAATTAACGGTCACCTCTCCACATTAACCACTGGATGTAATGAATATTATGCCCGCCACGTCATCGAGAGGTTGTGGGACCACCTAATTAACGGTCACCTCTCCACATCAACCACTGGATGTAATGAATATTATGCCCGCCACGTCATCGAGAGGTTGTGGGACCACCTAATTAACGGTCACCTCTCCACATCAACCACTGGATGTAATGAATATTATGCCCGCCACGTCATCGAGAGGTTGTGTGATCACCTCACTAACGGTCACCTCTCCGCATCAACCACTGAGTGTAATGAATATTATGCCCGCCTCGTCATCGAGCGGTTGTGGGACCACCTCACTAACGGTCACCTCTCCGCATCAACCACTGGATGTAATGAATATTATGCCTGCCACGTCATCGAGATGTTGTGGGACCACCTCACTAACGGTCACCACTCCGCATCAACCACTGGATGTAATGAATATTATGCCCGCCACGTCATCGAGAGGTTGTGGGACCACCTCACTAACGGTCACCACTCCACACCAACCACTGGGTGTAATGAATACGGTGTCCGCCTCGTCATCGAGAGGTTGTGGGACCACCTCACTAACAGTCACAACCCCATACCAACCACTGGGTGTAATGAATACGGTGCCCACCACGTAACAGAAGTGATGGGAGTTCGAATCCCACAAATCCCACGCGGGTGGTGTCATTATGCAAACCACTTAAATCCAGAATTCCTCTTCTCTCTTCCTAATTGAATTGGTTTCAATAAGTAATGAGGTATAAATATCGATTACTTTAATGTTGTAAGAACTTTCGCAATCGTTAGAAATGTGTATAGAACTTTGTATATAAACTAATTGCGGTTGTATCAATCGACGTACGTGATTAGGTATATCAACGATTCACAATACAGACGATGCATTTGGGTCGTATTGCATTGGGCGAGCAATAAGCGTGCCAACAAACAAGGCTTTAAAGTTTAAATTTTATATTTATTTTACAATGATTGCGAAGCATATACTAACAACTTATATTAATCACTCTCGTTGGTGCGGATGAAAGTGTATATGTTGTCATTCGTGGGTAGGAAACCGCTCGCCCATATGGTTCCCCGGAGGCGAGGGTAAATAAGCTCAATCATCATCATAGGAAACCGGAGTACCCGGAGAAAACCCACATGTCCGATCTGGCGACAACCGTACCATCTCACATACTTCCCGGTCCGAGGATCGAACCCGGGTTGCATTGGTGAGAAGCGAGCGCGCTAACCACTGCGCTAATCGGACAGCCTTAAAACAAGGCTTTAAGAACCTCTAGAGTCTAAACTGGTTCCGCTCCAAGTGAATGAAAAAGGAAAACAAGTCCGAAAACATCAGACAAAGGTCATGAAGAGTTACGTTATTACAACAATTCAATTCAATTCAGTTCGAACTTTATTTATTGTCTATAATAAATAAAAACAGAACACAGTCAAAACAGCATGAAGAGTTACGATGTTACATCAGAACAACGTCATGGTGAGTTACGATGTTCGGTGGGGCTCGAAACGATGACCATCAGATTTCATAAATGCACGAAGCTTAGGAGGCAATAACACCCAGATCATACCTATCATACAATACACCAAGGAGTGTATTTCAGAGATATTTCCATGTTTACTATACTTATAATGACAATGACATAGATTGTGTTGCGTGATCACCATATATGTAAAATATCGCAAGCATTAATTGTTGCCCCGTATACGAAGACTTTCTGTTATCCCCCGTATATGTGTAAACTTCTGTTATCCCCGTATATGTGTAAACTTCTGTTATCCCCGTATATTTGTAAACTTCTGTTATCCCCGTATATATGTAAACTTCTGTTATCCCCGTATATATGTAAACTTCTGTTATCCCCGTATATATATAAACTTCTGTTATCCCCGTATATATGTAACCTTCTGTTATCCCCGTATATATGTAAACTTCTGTTATCTCCCGTATATATGCAAACTTCTGATATCCCCCGTATATATGTAAACTTCTGTTATCCCCGTATATATGTAAACTTATGTTATCCCCGTATATATGCAAACTTCTGTTATCCCCGTATATATGTAAACTCCTGTTATCCCCGTATATATGTAAACGTCTGTTATCCCCGTATATATGTAAACGTCTGTTATCCCCGTATATATGTAAACTTCTGTTATCCCCGTATATATGCAAACTTCTGTTATCCCCGTATATATGCACATTTCTGTTATCCCCGTATATATGTAAACTTCTGTTATCCCCGTATATATGTAAACTTCTGTTATCCCCGTATATATGCAAACTTCTGTTATCCCCGTATATATGTAAACTTCTGTTATTCCCGTATATATGCAAGCTTCTGTTGTCCCCGTATATATGCAAACTTCTGTTATCCCCGTATATATGTAAACTTCTGTTATCCCCGTATATATGTAAACTTCTGTTATCCCCGTATATATGTAAACTTCTGTTATCCCCGTATATATGTAAACTTCTGTTATCCCCGTATATATGTAAACTTCTGTTATCCCCATATATATGCACATTTCTGTTATCCCCGTATATATGCAAGCTTCTGTTATCCCCGTATATATGTAACCTTTTGTTATCCCCGTATATATGTAACCTTTTGTTATCCCCGTATATATATAACCTTCTGTTATCCCCGTATATATGCAAACTTCTCTTATCCCCGTGTATATGCAAACTTCTGTTATCCCCGTATATAAAAAAAATATGTTATGCAAACTTTCCCAAGTGTTATGGTATCCCCGTATACGAACACTTTCTGGTATCCCCGCATACGAAGACGTTCTGGTATCCCCGCATACGAAGACTTTCTGGTATCCCCGCATACGAACACTTTCTGGTATCCCCGCATACGAACATTTTCTGGTATCCCCGTATACGAACACTTTCTGGTATCCCCGCATACGAACACTTTCTGGTATCCCCGCATACGAACACTTTCTGGTATCCCCGCATACGAAGACGTTCTGGTATCCCCGCATACGAACACTTTCTGGTATCCCCGCATACGAAGACGTTCTGGTATCCCCGCATACGAACACTTTCTGGTATCCCCGCATACGAACACTTTCTGGTATCCCCGCATACGAACACTTTCTGGTATCCCCGCATACGAACACTTTCTGGTATCCCCGCATACGAACACTTTCTGGTATCCCCGCATACGAACACTTTCTGGTATCCCCGCATACGAACACTTTCTGGTATCCCCGCATACGAACACTTTCTGGTATCCCCGCATACGAACACTTTCTGGTATCCCCGCATACGAACACTTTCTGGTATCCCCGCATACGAAGACGTTCTGGTATCCCCGCATACGAACACTTTATGGTATCCCCGCATACGAAGACTTTCTCGTATCCCCGCATACGAACACTTTCTGGTATCCCCGTATGCGAACACTTTCCACACAGTTACGGTGACATCATGACGTTGATAAGTAACGCAGTTCGATAGTGACATCCTGGCATTTAGCAAGCAAGATATTTTCGTAGCTGAAAGGTCATGGAACCCCAAAAGGAGTAACAGATAATTTGCAAAATGTTGCTACAGCTGTTTAAAACTTTTATTTTTGAGAAATGAACTGCGTGCCTAATCAGTTTTCGGAGGTTTTTCTAATGAGAGATTCGTACTCAGTATGAAATAAATTCACATGGCTATATTTACACTAGCAGTTAATGCTGCATAACGTCGATGCTCTTACTGAATTCGTTAAAATTATTACCTACCTATTTCAATCTAATCTTCTCAAAGAATTCTCTTGGAAATCTAAAAATCTGGTTTTCATTTAGCCATAATTACAATATCGGCGACATAATGAACATAAAATGGTAAGTAGGCACTCGGAATACTTCTAATATGTAGGACTGTTGCCAGGGGATCCACATATCGGAGCAGCGAGCTCTCCAGTTTATGGTTTCTATGCAAGCCAACATGCGTACACATGACTGCCGAAAAACGACGCAGTGGTAGATAAGTCATCTGTCTAACAATATTAACTAAGTAACTGGAAACACTTGATTTCCAGATAAATTACCTATAAAATGCTTGGAACATGAGACGTATTGGAGTACGAGTTGGCTGGTAAATCAATCATAGAAAGCATACCATAACTCAATTCAGTCATATTGTATTTACATTCTAAATATTCAGTGTACAATGCATACAAATACAAACATGCTATCATGAACTACACCAAGTACTATTGATACACATAGAGAGTTCCTCCTCCACAACACTTTGATCAACATTGGTGAAAAATACGCTAACGATAGAGGCAGTAACGAAATATAAAATTGGCAGTACTCTTGGGACAATTGGCAGTAATCTGGGCATTAGGGTTAGGGCTAAATTTGATCTTCAATTGAACAGTATTCTACTGTTCAGCTTTAGTTTACTGTCATCTGTTTTGTGGGATTACTGCCTCTATCCCCAACCGTGACAATAGCCTGATGAGAGACATCAGTCGGTTACTGGCCCTGAATACTCCCCTAATAATAAGTAGGTCCTCTTAAATTGTTTCCTCTGTTTTTATCGTTACTTCCTTTGCACCACATGCTCTCAATTGTCTTATACTTTCGTAGACTATGAGTATTATGCTACTATATCTCGATAGCTATCCAACAATGCAATGGGTAATAAGAAGGTTGTTAATTAATTCAATTAACTAACATGATTTGGATAAAATCACATTTTTCCTAACGCAACATCAAATACAATCAAAGGACTCCAACTGAAAGGATCGCTATACATTTAGGGATAAATCGGACTTTAACTGTCAAGGGAGGTAATAGAAAAGCGAGCGAGGTTCCCCATTACTTTCGCTTTGTAGACTGTGGACTACCATAATTTGTGTGTGTGTGTTTTACGTTTATTTATCGTCGCTACCGGTTGCCCATATGAGCGACGCCTCCTTAAGATATTAGTTATTTTGGAGGATAGTGCATGATACAGACAGAGACACATTCCAGAATCTCCTCTGGTTCTTTTACGTGCACGGTGTAAAGCATCAACACGAGACCTCGGTTTAGCGTCCCATCTGAAAGACTGTTAATTTTATTATGGTCAGACGGGGGATCGAACCTGCGATACCTGGATTACCAGTCCAGCGTGTTACCACTGGACTACAGATCCGTCTGTGGACTACCATAAACCAAAAGAAAGATCCTTTAAATGCACTACAGGACACATCTAGTGTTGTTGACGATGACAGTAAAGCAATATATGGACATGAAAACAATATAAGAAAAGTCCACAAAACTATCTCCATTGCACTAATTAAACTATAACCAAGTCTAAGTTAACCTTGACATTTAATGACAGTTTGGTCAACTCATCAGACGACAGAAAGCACAACTGGAAAAGGCCAATATTTTGTTGCAGAAAAATGCAATGGACAAATTGTGATGCAATATTGCATCATAAAATATGACATGTTGTAAAGACTCGTTTAATGAACTAAATTTGTATATAGATGATTAAATACAGCCCTTGGTCCGTCTCCGTGGTCGAGTGGTTACGGTCGCTGACTTGTATACCACTGTAACCTATCATCACTGATGGTCACGGGTTCTCCGTGGTCGAGTGGTTACGGTCGCTGACTTGTATATCACTGTAACCTATCATAACTGATGGTCACGGGTTCTCCGTTGTCGAGTGGTTATGGTCGCTGACTTGTATACCACTGTAACCTATCATCACTGATGGTCACGAGTTCGCCTCCGTGGTCGAGTGGTTACGGTCGCTGACTTGTATACCACTGTAACCTATCATCACTGATGGTTACGGGTTCTCCGTGGTCGAGTGGTTATTGTCGCTGACTTGTATACCACTGTAACCTAGCATCACTGATGGTCTCCGTTGTCGAGTGTTACGGTCGCTGACTTGTATACCACTGTAACCTATCATCACTGATGGTCTCCGTGGTCGAGTGGTTACGGTCGCTGACTTGTACACCACTGTAACCTATCATCACTGATGGTCTCCGTGGTCGAGTGGTTACGGTCGCTGACTTGTATACCACTGTAACCTATCATCACTGATGGTCTCCGTGGTCGAGTGGTTATGGTCGGTGACTTGTACACCACTGTAACCTATCATCACCGATGGTCTCCGTGGTCGAGTGGTTACGGTCGCTGACTTGTATACCACTGTAACCTATCATCACTGATGGTCTCCGTGGTCGAGTGGTTACGGCGCTGACTTGTATACCACTGTAACCTACCATCACTGATGGTCACGGGTTATCCGTGGTCGAGTGGTTACGGTCGCTGACTTGTATACCACTGTAACCTAGCATCACTGATGGTCACGGGTTCTCCATGGTCGAGTGGTTACGGTCGCTGACTTGTATACCACTGTAACCTAGTATCACTGATGGTCACGGGTTCTCCGTGGTCGAGTGGTTACGGTCGCTGACTTGCATACCGCTGTAACCTAGCATCACTGATGGTCACGGGTTCTCCGTGGTCGAGTGGTTACGGTCGCTGACTTGTATACCACTGTAACCTATCATCACTGATGGTCACGGGTTCTCCGTGGTCGAGTGGTTACGGTCGCTGACTTGTATACCACTGTAACCTATCATCACTGATGGTCACGGGTTCTCCGTGGTCGAGTGGTTACGGTCGCTGACTTGCATACCGCTGTAACCTACCATCACTGATGGTCACGGGTTCTCCGTGGTCGAGTGGTTACGGTCGCTGACTTGTATACCACTGTAACCTATCATCACTGATGGTCACGGGTTTGAGCCCCGCTCAGAACGTGTCTCATTATAATAAAACAGTGGCAGTTTCTTACGGAGGTTTGCGCACCAAGTACTGGTTAACCGCTGGAGCCTGCCCAGGAAAGGTGTTGTTAGGTAAACTGCCTGTCGCTCAAATGGGAAACCTGTAGCGACGTTAAATAAACGTGTGTTTGATAAATGTGAAAGATTAATGTAATAAATTAAATCCTCAGAAATATGTTTGCAATATACAGCATACATACACAGAAAAAATAAAACTCTAATAAAAGTGTGTGTTTCTTTTGCGTTTAAGTATGTATGTGAATATGATATATAGCTCATTGCTGGTGCTGACGGGGCGGGGCCTCCATGACAGAATAATTAAGGTATTGAACTTCAAATTACTTGTCCCTCGTCTCTGCAGGTCCGAACATATGATGAAGCTATCTAGCTGGCTAAAGAAAGGTCGGTTGTTTTACCCGGGTACCAGTCCTAGTCTAATATACTGATTGATTTGGTACCCAGGATCTACCTCCACAAATAACAGCTGCAGATTCGAAATATGAACTAAGCTGTTTGTGAGACAATAAACCCGCGAAATGAACAAACAAAACAAACCTGATATTGAAAGTTATGATATATACCCATCAATAACTGATATTGACAGTTATGATATATACCCATCAATAACTGATATTGACAGTTATGATATATACCCATCAATAACTGATATTGACAGTTATGATATATACCCATCAATAACTGATATTGACAGTTATGATATATACCCATCAATAACTGATATTGACAGTTATGATATATACCCATCAATAACTGATATTGACAGTTATGATATATACCCATCAATAACTGATATTGACAGTTATGATATATACCCATCAATAACTGATATTGACAGTTATGATATATACCCATCAATAACTGATATTGACAGTTATGATATATACCCATCAATAACTGATATTGACAGTTATGATATATACCCATCAATAACTGATATTGACAGTTATGATATATACCCATCAATAACTGATATTGACAGTTATGATATATACCCATCAATAACTGATATTGATAGTTATGATATATACCCATCAATAACTGATATTGATAGTTATGATATATACCCATCAATATGTACATAACAGCTTATACTTGGGAATATTATTATTTTCTGTTCTTACAATAATAATAATAATAATAATAATAATAATAATAACAATAATAATAATAATAATAAGAATAATAAAAATAAATAAATAATAATAATATTAATAATAATAATATATAATAATAATAAGGCCATAATAAATAAATCCTAGATTTTCATCCAAATTTTTTTGAAAATGGGCGGGGGGTGAAATTTTATTTTTTATTTTATATTTTCAGGATATCGATATTTATGCTGATAAAATGGTGTTTTGACAAGATTCAACTTGACAAGATTTTTTTTTTTTTTTCAAATAGTAATAAAAAAAATCGGGGCGGGCCCTAAAAACGGGGGCGGGCGGGGATGAAAATCTAGGAAATATTTTATTATGGCCTAATAGTAATAATAATAATAATAACAATAATAATAAATAAAAAATAAAAAACAACAACAACAATAACAACAACA